>QVOB01002808.1:0-34351 GCA_014839585.1 Pseudomyrmex concolor | reverse complement strand
TAAAATTTAATAGCAGACGCGATGAGATATATTGCGTTGTGTAACGATTGCGGAGTAATACTGGTGCGATCGTCTGCCAACAGCAACATTATATAAATCCATTTAAGTTTATAGATACTGTACACAAGAGAGAGAGAGAGAGAGTGAAAAAAAAAAAAACATGTTTCCGCGTCTCTCGCGGATGTGTGTTCTATGCGGCACACGTTTCATGCATTTTTATCCCATTTCAAAGAGTGCTATGTTACGTGCGCGATACATCTACATTATGTAAACGTTTCTTCGCGTCTCTTCCCGCAGTCTCTCTCTCTGTTTTTCTCTCTCTTTCTTTCACCCTCGCTAGATTATTTATTATACTAATTACGGAATCGCGAAGACTCGGAATTCTACTTCCGCGAGCCGACCTGACGGCGCGCGAATAAAGTTTATTGCGGAATAAGTTGTACCGCAAACGCCCACCCTTTCGTGGGAGAAAGGCGCCCGACCAAGTTTATCAGGAACGTTCAGCTCGAGCACCAACATGCATATCGAATTAATTTAACTCGCGCAGGAACAGCGCGCTTCCTTCCTTGCGATCCTCGGAGAGATGGGCAGAAAGACAGAAACACACAGGATATACGCGCGCGGAAAAGCGCCATCTTGTTCTCTCGCGCTTTCGCATGGTAACGAAGATAGCTTTCTCTCTCCCTTTGATCGCTTCTGCTGAAATAGGATTCCAAGTATCTCGGAAAATCGACGGTAAGACAATGCGCAGTCGATGACCGCAAGCATGTCGAGTGGAAATTACTGAAAAGACAACCGCGTCTTATCTCGCCGCGTTTCTCGTATATATTACGAAGTCTCTCTAAGATCTCTCGAAATGCAACAGCTCGAGGCGCGCGAGTAAAGCGTTTTCCGATCGCGACAATCATTTGCGAGCTTGTTCGTCTCTCTATCGCTGTCGGCGCCTCTGTTTTGTATAAACGAACGAGCGAGATTTGAGAAAAAAAATTATTAAAATTGCCTCACACACCGCGATTGCGAGAGATATGTTGCCGCTCGAGCGCGACATTTCTTATCGTCATTTTCACTCTTCAATAGCGCATAAATTCTTATCAGCATTTGTTGTGTTCGATAACGCGTAATACGACTCGAGGAATAATATAATAAGCATGAAAATGCTGATCAACGTCCAGCAGCATATCTATTATTAACGAGAATACAATTGCACTAATAGAGTTTACATGGAAAATCACTTGTATTATGTTGCAACGTTGTTTGATTAAGCTTAACAAATCAGTTGACAAGGCGTAATCAATTATATTAATTGAGTGAATTATGTGCAACAATTGGATTTGCTGTCTTGCATATGAAGCGATTATTAATGTGTTCATGTTATTGAAATCTTTAATCAATGTCTATATAATATAATTAATTAATGTTAGTGTTGTTTATTATTATTAATTATTTGAGTAGTAATTGTCCTTTCTTTTATATGTACATATATTATAAATAAATTTTTTGACTGTTTTTTTTCTTTTATCTGAGTATCGATAGATTCAATTCAAAATTGTCAGTATGCCACACCAACATATTTTTTTTATATTGATGACACTGCAGCTCGAAAACTCACTTTCGCACAGAAACGTGCTTAAAAGGCACAATATCTTTCCTGGAGAAGCACAAAACAATAAAAAATGCAACTGAGATATATAGATTTAATCTTGAGAAAATATCTTTTTCTGAGAACATATTCCTCAATTTCTTTCTCAATTTCTTTTTTATTAAGTGACACAATATAAAACATATCAAGTTCGTAAAATAAAATAATAATTTTTGTGTTCTATAACTTTTATTTTAATTACCGCTGTAAATATGTGTTATTTAGATATTCTTTAAAACGTAAGATAAAGCTTAAATGTTCACTTTTGTATTTTCCGCGCAATGGTTTTAATCAGTGGCAAAACCACTTCGCAATCAGTGATCGACAGAACGTTAAATCACGTCGCGAAGTTTTAATTTACGGACTGAAAAATTTGCCTGAATTATTTATGGCTGTCATGCTTTCCAGCCGCGCGCGCTTAATCATATTTGAGAATAGCAAATGAATCACTATTATTGACTACGCAGAATACTTTGAAAAAGTATTTTCCACTTTAACCTATTTGCATCATAAGCTCATATATGCGCGGAATTTTTCTGGCCATTATCACCGAAGCGCAGATATGCGTGCTGTTATTTGGGCATCATAACCACATATGCACGCAGTCAGTGAAGAGTGATGATTGCAAACGGATTAAAGTATTTCTCCGGATAGAGGCAAAAAAACTTTGGTGATATGGGCCTATTTTTCACTTTTCCGAATGATGCAAATGGGTTAACGTTATGTTACGTTTCTTTGAAAATTCTAGCCGCGATTATTTACATACCTTGTGCGTATTGAATATTTTTATACGAAACGTTTACATATGCATGTAGATGTACAACGAGATCTGTTTTTCATTATTTGCAGGTGCAACAAGTTTGAAAGATTTGGCGATAAATGTACCGGCCATGGTGAGATCGGGCGATACCGTAACTCTGTCATGCAATTACGACCTGGAAGGCTTGTCTTTGTACACCATACAATGGTTTCTGGAAGATATCGAATTTTATCGTTACGTACCTGATCGCCAACCATACTACAATACCTTCAACGTGACCGACATACGAGTTAACGTAAGCACAGTTTTTTTATATACAAACTTTAGAACATTAAGAACTTTAATAAAATATAAAGAGCTAAGATTTCAAACATATTATCTTGTAAAATATAAGACAACTTAAACTTTATATACACTTGAGTTAAAAAAATAAATCGACTTTAATTTCTTTTAATACTGAGTAGGTGATTTATTTTAGCATACTAAGTGATCTCTCGAAAACGTCTATTTACTCAAACTAGAGTGCTTCAATATTATCGAGTATCACATTTTTATCTTTATTATCTACAACTTCTCTCACAATTAGTGTGCAATAAAATTCTTATCTCAGTAATAACACTTCCGTGAGAGTTTATTATGCGAATCTCGGTTATACGTTCATTACAGATAATAATTTATTGATAAAGCAGTTTAAAATTATGAAAATGTTAATTATAATGCTCGAATAAGATTAAATTATAAGTACTTGACGATTCTCTCATTAATAAAGTAAATCGTTAAGAATTTGAAACAATCTACTATGTTTTACATACTGCATGTCTTGTAAGAATGTTTGATAAAGCAACCCGTTCTAAATTCGCGCTTTAAATCACAACATGCAGTCTTATATAAGACAATATATGTATTATAAATAGCATCCTCAAGAAGGATGCACAATATATCGATACTCCCGTTAGCTCCATTTATCAAGCAAGCGAGCTCTCTCTTTCGGAGAGTCGTTCGAGAGATAAAAAGAAGCAAAGTCGAGCCGATTTTTACGCTTGCGAGTAAACGACCAGCTATCTTTTTGCGCGACTCAATCTGACCGTAATCTATTTTTCCGCGGAAAGAGAAAGAACACACACAATCTTGCAAGTAGATTCGATAAGAGAAAAGATCTCGACTAAAGAAGGCGAGAAAGACTTCTTGTCGCGTTCTCTGGACCCACAACTTTCTCTCTTCCTCATCCGCATCTTTCTTCTAATCTCATGCGTCGCGAAAGACGCCTCTATTTTTCCGCCCGATGTGACCGCGACGAGGAGGCAAAAGTTTTCTCTCGCGCGGAAGTAGAAAAGAAGGAATCGATGGGCTGATTTATGGCGTGTACCACGACCGCGACACGACTTGGAACCTCAGGTCAAGCGAGTTCCATGTTTTACTGACGTCGATTCGACGCCACCGCCGCAATCGCGTCGCGCGATTCTTTCCGCGCCTCTTCGCTTACGACCCTCTCCCTCTTCGTTCCCTTTCTATCTGCGCGCATTCTTTTTTTCTTCGTTGAATAGGGGTGCAACTCTTCTTAAATTTTCCGAGAAAATGGAATCCTCCTTCGCCGAGAGCACTTCGGCGCAAAAGCAATATTCCGTAGGTTGATATAACACGCGCGTCCAACAAAAATGTTAGAGATTAATTCTAGATGTGTTTGTGTGTGCTAAATTATTATTAGAGTGTATAAGTATGTACCGGGAGAGTTTCCGATACGAGCAGCAATTAAATTTACTTAATTCCACACTGAAAAAAAGTAAAAAAAAGTTTTGTTGAGATAACCAAACTTTGGTAATCTCAACAATAACTTTGGTTCCCACAACACTTTATTTGATTCGATTTACCAAAGTTTGGTTATCTCAACAAAACTTTTTTTTTCAGTGCATGTAGAATGATTGATAAATCTGAAGCAGTGAAAATTCCTAATTTTGAAATACAATTTGAATAAACTAACATATATTTAACAAAGTTATGAATTTTACGGTGTGCGCAGTATGAATCCGATGATAAATATCTTAAGTTAAAATGCCGCAAGAGGAAGACGTACATAGCCTCTTGGGAAAGGGCATGTACATTTAATAGCGTCCAACTCTGGCTTCCTTTTTGCTACCTCGTTGTCCTTTGTCCGACAACGACTCAAAGGAAACACACGCCGAAGTCCTGCAGGAAAATACTCTCGCGGGATTTGCGACGTGCTTTACCGATAATTACCGCAAAAGGTCGGTTGTATAGCGCGCGAAAGTGGAGTAGAACTCCAGAAAGAAGAAAACATGAAAGCACAACTTAGAAAGAGATGTGTCTGTAAAAATTATGCAAATGATAGAAAAAGAGAATGAAAAAAATTGATGGAAGAAAACATGATTGAATAATAATAAAATATTGTTCGAGAAAGAACGGAAAGCATAATACACAAATCGTTCAGAGTGCATAAAGTGAAAAAAAAAAAAAGAAAAAAATCATCGAGAACAGAAAAAGTATAGAAATAACATAGAAATATGTGTAGAACAAAGCGAAGAAACATTTGTTTGAAGAAAAGACTTCTAGCGATTTTCGAAGTTTTTGAATATTTTTAGACACAATCCGAGCAAAGAGTGAGAAGGAGAGAACGACATATGGAAAGAGATTTCAAAGAATCTAGAGTAAAGTGACGACAAGGGCTTCATCTGACACGAAGCGGTCTTCTCTCGATTTCTCCCTTCAAATATGATAGGAGGATTCGATTTTTCCAACTTTCCGGAACTTCGCATGGATTCGGAGTCATTTTACAGGATTTTCACTTTGCATGCTTCACGAAAAAGAGAGTCATAAAATATAATTTCTATACTTCTCGCCATTAATATCAATCGATTTAATCAATAATTCAAGAAACTTAAGTAAAGAATATAGTTAGCAACATAAAACAACGTAAAAATAATATTACATGTGATATATACGGTCTTTCTTTTTGCATACAAGTTATTAAATAAATCTTAATTTGCAAGCGATTCCCCAATGATTTATGATATTACATGCGCGAGCGTTTGCCTCGCTTGCCTCGGATAAAACAAAGCGTGCAAGATTTAAACTCAACGCGAGTTGAGTCGAAACAAATAGAAAGCCAGGCTGGGAATTTTCATGAGCGTATAAAACATCTTGAGCTGGCGCGATAAGACGATAACTACGTCTATGTAATCTTTATAGGCTGAATTTACAATGGCTCGGACAAAATAGTCGATAGTGGACTTTTGGAGGGCGTTTTCCTGTGATCGCCGGATGTCGCGGCGCCATTACAATAAGATTGCTATCGGTCTACAACCGCGACGATAAGTCGCTGCGCGTCTCTAAACGACTGTCAGCACATAAAGCTACAGCGCCGATCATCCGGGTCTTTTTAACGCCACTTAAGAATATCTTTCTCGCTGATCGGACGGCGCGCTATCATCATCGGACTGCAGAAGAAACGGCTTTCCCATGAAAACCAGTTTGCCAAACGCGAAATGTGATAGAAGCGTTCCCGCGCTGTGTCGGAGAAAAGAGAGATTTAGGATAATAATTTTTCACTATTCGATTAAGTTTCTATCGTCTATCCCCGATTGGCTCGTATATCTCCGAACCCCGACTATTTTCAGTCGATATAAGAATAGACGATATTTGTTCCGCATGAGTCATGGTCCGTAATACCATGTAACGGTATTGAGCTATTGTTACTGCGATGTAATCGATGAATCGGGGGAGAATGGTCTCCCCTTCCGTGCGCGTTTTCTCGTAACATTTTAACGAATAAAATCTCGAATGCTGTTGCTGCGACCTTTTGAAAAAAAAAGACGTCGTAAAAATACATATAGATGTGCTCAAGAAAAGAAATGCTCATATATAGAAAATACTTGGTCGTCGCAAAGAAATTCATAAAAATTGAAATATTTTTGCATTTTGCCGTTTCTATTTAAAACAGAGTGTAAAGTTTAACGTGTGCATGTTTGTATGTGTTTTGCTCATACGACTTCATCTAATCAAGAACATAGAGCACGTGAAAAATAGGGTGCACATGTTCACACTTTTCATAAAAGAGTGGTAGCGTGCGGTTCCCGCGCAGTTTCCGCCCCGACAGATCCGAATAGTCGCGCGCGCGGCACACAACCCTTTTCAATGATATTTTTCATCGAGCGTCTCGTCTACGCCGATGCCAGAAGCGGAAGAAACGATGAAAAAGAACTTGTCTCCTCATCCGATATAGTTTGTAAAAGAGGCGGAGATGCTCGCTGTGATGAATATAAATGCCTGCGAAGAGGGAGAGAAGCACCGCCGCAAAAAGAAACGAGCAGATCGTGGGATCTAGGTTTAAACGTGGAAAAGGATTTGTAAAATCGATCGATGTACTGCAGAATGCAGCGATATCGGCGATGTTTAATACCGGGGCGATTCGTTGCGGAAACGTCGCGAAAGAAAAGAAAAGAAAAGCGAGCACTGGATTAGATAGTCGGATATTTAAAAAAAAAAAAAAACTTCTTTCGCGAAAACGCGTGAGTGATGAGTATCGCTTATCGCAGCTAATAATTCAGGATTATACAAAAATATTTTTGGTATATTAATAATACATTATTTTTATGATACTGCAAAGTTTTACACTCTATTCCCAGTTTTATATTCGCACGAAATTCGCTATATACCTAGTGTTCAAAAACTTTATATTAACTTTGTATTTTAATACTCAAAAATTCCACGTTATCTTACGCGTCTTTCTCTTTTTCGAAGTTTTCGCGATAGATATGCGCATTTTCATTGGCATATATATACACAAAGTAGCGTATGCCGCCAACTTATTCTTCTACGGAAGTATACCTACACGTGTTTCGAATCAATGATGTCATTTTGACCGGTATGTATCGCGGGACGAGGAAACTCTCTCGTCTTTTGTTCCTTCGCGCGCATCTCGAGAGATAGCACAGACGTGATGCTCTCTGTGCGCGAAGATGTGGCAGTAAAAAATTCTCACCCAGCGCGGTAACATATATATATATATATATATATATCCAGCACCCCATCAGGTTTTCTTCTCTTCAGACGTCTGTAAAAGCACTCCGAAGAACGTCGTTTTGAAAGGAATCTTCGCGAACAGCGTTACTTCAGTGACAGTCTCACTGAGATCCACGCTTTTAGCGAAGTTATCCCTCGGAACGCTCGCTCGATCGATACTTATTATCATCCACTATCTCTCTCTCTCTCTTTTTCTCTCTTATATCCCGACAATCAACGTAACAGGAATACCTTAGCTCTGATAACTATTCTATGCAGATCTAGTTTTTTGCCATTTGATTATATTTTGCGACCACAATATCCTTTATCGCGAATGAAAGGGGAAACGGAATAAGAATTATCCAGAAGCGGTGAACCATCCGCAATGAATATTCCTTGCATCTTACTCACCGGCGCTTCACTTATTCGCAAACTTTCATCCAACTCGAGATTGCGGTGTATAAAGTTTAATTGGAGCAACATTGGAAAATGTTACGATGATGTAGCACAGAGGTCTTGCAAAATATTTCTCTATGAATCGTCGTCGGTTAGACGTCGCGCGAGAATATAATTTCACGCCCGGCGAATTATCGTAGAATCGCTCGGAGGATATGACGAGGTTTTGAAAGCATCCCTAAACTATTGACGCGAACCTATCGGGCATGAAAAATGGCCCAACTTTTCGTAGCGTCGTCGTAAAAATCTGAGGCTACGAGGAAAAAGAGAGCAGAAAATCGTAGAGTGCGGTAAATGGAGAGAACGGGACGGAAAAAGAGTAAAGAAGTAGAGCGCATACGTATATCAAACGCTTCGCGTTTTACAGATCTCGAAATCGAACTCGCACGACGTAACACTGGTAGACGTGTCCCGGAATCTCACCGGGATGTACAAGTGCGAGGTGTCCGCTGGCAGTCCTTCCTATCACACTATGATCCAAAAGGCCAGGATGGAAGTAGTTGGTAAGTGTACCAATTGAATCAAAACCTTCTTGCTTTAAGTGAAAATAAATCGTCTCTTCCGAGATTGTATTTAAAGCAAAATTTCTATTTTTAACTTCGAAGTTAGAATTACGTGAACTTTATAAAATTTCGTGAAAAGAAATATATTTTTCCCAAATTGGATCTTCTCGGTTCGATTTTGTTTTATTATTGATGAGATTGTTATATCTAAAATATCTTGAAGAATAAGATGCGTAAATATTTCGTAAAATATATGTAGCTGCGCGATGAGGAAACTCATGTATCAACTTAGAGCGCTAAACTCCTGCAATGTCCTGCAGAAGGACATGACATAAATTACGAATTGTTAAACAAAATGCCACAGCAACGGCGCCGAGGGATCTGGAAGCACTGGCCTTCGTCGGCAAACGCGGTGGCAAGCATGACGTTGGTCGTTGTTCAAGTGTTTCCGGTACGTACTCCGTGACGCCCCTCTCGGCGCCGTTGGCGTGTCGCCAGGTGTCGAGTTAGTGCCGTGGCAGCAGTCGCATGTGCTAAACGACATAATTATTATGCCTTAGACGCCCCAAAAACGGATCCTGTGATTCGTACGGAGAAGGAACGCATAGGGGTGGGCGAAACGTTGCGAGTGAACTGCACCTCGGGCAACTCCCGACCCGCCTCCGCCGTTACGTGGAAGCTCAACGGGGATTCCGTAAGTATCACCCTCCCTCAGCTCGCCCGTCTTATTCCATATATAGGTCTTCGTAGTCGAGGCGCTACGTGACCTTACTGGATGATTAGAGTTTGCACGCGGAAGATCCGGGATTCTCTCCGCGCCTATTCCATTCTGTGTTTCGTCCTTCGTTCCATTACATCTATCTCGTTTCCCACTCGTTCTCTACCGCTCACTCGAAGGCTTCTCCACCTTCTCAGTATCGTGCTTCGGTACCCAATATCGAGATACAGTGTCGGCGGGATTTGTGCGAAAGAAATCGGCGTTCAACGCTTGCGATGAATTTGTAGCGCGATACGATCTCACATGGAAATTGATAAAATAAAAATGGAAAAGCAGAGAGAGAGAGAAAGAAAGGAAAAATTTTCTTTGCGGTTCGAATAATCTCTCTTAAAGCTTACTAAAAATAGCAAAAAATGTATATATTGAGACTGCGCGTTAAGAACTTTTGTTTGATACACACACACAGTTTACTGTCGCAATTTAATATTGAAATTTAATAAAGGATAAACTATACAGTTGCTGTTACTTTGAAACATTCTGCGCACGTTCGCACAGCCGATACAATTGTCAATAAACTAAGTTCGTGAATGGAATTTTGTGTCTCCGGATTATTAATCTGAAGTACATTCCACATGATAAAACAAAATAAGATCAATAAGTATTTAATTTTTTTTTTTTACATGTAATTACACGTATCGAAATTAAATGTCTTTCAATGGACTTTTTGTATTCAATAATAATATGTTGCAAAATTGACTTATGAATATTATAAAACGTTTGAGCGGCGCAACATGTCTGATTTTTCGTTGCTTTGCAATAACTGCGCCAGTAAATTATCATTTTAATACTTTGATATCGCACGTTGCACACACCCACACACACACACATATCCTTTTGTTTTTCGTATGTGACTTTTGACTTGTTTTCGTTCACATTTTTCCAGCGTTCAGTGTTTTCCAGCGTCCACGTGTTTTCAATATATTTCTCATAAATAACATTTCACGCTAAGTTTCATACATAATTTCTCGCACAAAATATTTCCAACTGAATCTCTTTTATACATCGAAAGATTGTACGCGAGACTCGTCACTAGTTAAATTGCCGCCATAAATACGAAATCAAATTTGCTTTGTCGTTATTTATTATTCACAGTTTACCGTTTTCATGTAAAAACATTCTGAAGCTCAAATTGAGAGAGAAATCTCACAACAAACGTATGCCCGATTTAAATGATCTGCTTATTTCGGTTTCAAAACTCACACGTAATCGACATTAATTAAAAATAAAATATGTAAAATGCAATAAGATGACAACTTTATTATGTAACACAAGTTATTAGTGTTTTTTTGAATAGGCGCACAACATTATGAATAATAAAGCGCTAATGAAATATACGCGCTTATTACATCGCGTAATTAACTATGAAGATGCCATACGGGAAGGCCTTTTGTTCCATAAAGTAGATAAATCTCGAAGAATCTTCAAGTAGAAGAAGCTTCGCGTACGCTAGTAATCTGTAGAGCTCTTCTGTCGAGTGCAACGTCAGACGGAACGGTACGATCGCGCAAGAGTACTAGGAGAAACAAAAAAACAAAAAAAAAAAATAAATAAATAAAACAAATGAAAGAGGTAAGAGAGAAAGACAGGCGAAAAGAGGATTAAGTGTAGTTGCTCATCCGTATCACCGATCGTCGAAAGCGTCTCCGCGTATCGATCGGAAGCGAACTTTCATTCTTGACGCGTCAATTAAATGTTTTAAGTGCACATCGTCTTTCTCGATTGCATCTCTCTGCTGGATTTTCTCGAGAGAGCATCGAATGCGTTAGCAACTTGCGTTGCTCGTACTTTTATTCGCAGTAGTTCACATTTGCTCGTTTCGAGCGTGAGGCTCTTAGCTGCTTTATTATGACTTAATTCGGCTTTAATCGCATTTGGCTTTAATTGCCGAGATGCTTCCGAACGCGTTTGTGCAAACGAGCTCGATATTCGCGCGCTAATCCGCTCTCTCGCATCGAATGAAATATCGAAGAGTATGGGGAGCAAAAAAAAACTACAACATCACAGTCCTTTATCTTGACGAGCGGATCAATTGCTTTTGTAGAAAAAATACATTGGTTTAAATAACAGAGGCACGCGAGAAGCGCGATATTTTTATCGACTATTCGTTTTCAGAGGTCTGGCGCTTTGTTTGTGAACGAGCAGATTTATGCCATCCTTTGACACTTTCCATTCTGACGATTGAAACGGCGTAACTCACTTTCTGCCGCGAAACTGAGTGAAACTGGGAAAACATCATCGCCGACGGAACACTCACGGGCGCGCAGCGATTTAACACAATAATTTAGTTAATTTAACGAAAACCGCAAAATAACGATTTATTTGCATATCGGCATCGCTATCCTTTGATCGTGCTGTACGAACATCTTTTGCGAAATCTGTAATTTTAACAATCGCGCTAAAAAGTGTGCGATAAAATTTCAAGTACTCGTTTGAGGCATTGAGCGAATTTCGGATGTTCGGAACAGTGCATGAAATTGAATCAGGTAGCTTTCCGAATAAAACGAAGCGGACTGTAAGCAACGACGAGGCGCTTCGTTTAAACGAAGCGTAAGTGAAAATTCGCATTTTCGGCGGCAAGGGGAACAATGATTTCGCCTTGGTGAAAGCATTCTTCGACTGAAAGTGCGCAGGCACCTCGCTCCCTTTCTATTTTCGGTTCTCGCCCTGCCGTCGTCTCTGTGACGAGTCACCGTTTACTTTCCTTGCTTCTAAGCACCGCTATTGTTGACAACTTCCTCCTGTTAGCTGTTTCTAACAGAGCATTTTTTCCCCACCGCGAACACACTCTCGACTCACCCGCAATTCAATAGTTCCCCCCATTACTTGACAATTCTCAAACGCTTCATCCTCTATCCTTGTCGTTTTGCGCCGTCGATGTAAAAATAAACTATTTTGTTGAAATTAAAATAAATAATTGTACTTCTCTAAACTCTATCGGGGACGTTGATTAAAAACAATCAGGAATCGATGCTCGAAGATGTGTCATTTGAAAGCGAAGGGTAACTTCTCGAAAATACAAGTAAGAAACGATGTGAAACGTCGGACGAAGAAAATTAAACGGATCCTACGTGTCGATAAGGAAAGAGAAATTAGGGAAGTGAGATAAGAAGCAGAAAAATCTCTCTTTCCGGGAATTTCGTTCGGAGAACCTGTCCATTTAGAAAACGTAGTCTTATCAAGTGGCGATTCCGCGTAATGCAGAAACCGGTCTCACTGAGTTAGAAAATCGTTTTCATCGATTGACCACCTGCTTATCCGCGCCGGTTTCCGTCCTTCCGCTTTTTCTCTACGTATATATAAGTAACACATATATTTGCAAGGCGGAGGAATATATAAGTATGCGCTTGATCCGCTGCCAAGAAAACTCCACCTCGGGTTGCACCTATCTCAAATCAAGTTTTCGCTCATATTTTCTCGCCGCCAATATTTCCGCCTTGCTTCCCGGCACAAGCTTCGCCGGAAAGCTTCGCCCCGGCATATGAAACATCCACCGATATTTCGGGCAAATAATCCCTAGTCACACAGCAAGCGCATTCTCGTAAATTCGGGACCGAAACGTAATTTTCGGACTTTTACTGCGCTCCCTACGCGCTTCATTTCCATTTCGAAAGTTCTCCTGTGCGGCCAGTTGGAAATGCTCGCGCGGAGAAACTGCTAGCAGTTTGGATTGTACAATAAACAGCGCAACACACACTCTCCTGAAAATATAATTTATGCTCGCAACTTTATATACGATGAAATATCGAGCTGCAAAAATTGTAGGTTTAACAGTCAATAAGGCGTTCCGATATTTCTATTTTCTCATGCACTTTAATATTTCAGAATTTTCTAACCGCTCGCAGAGATCGTATTTCATGCGCGTATCAATTTACGACCGAACTTGCGTTTTCTTACGCAAATTCACTCGCTACTGACGTGACAGTAGATTAATTCTATTCGTATACACACAATTCGCACACAAATGTAAGAGACAAATATAGTAGCTTTATTGCGGAATACAAGATCCGCAATGCATTGTGGGAACCGTATGTGCTATGTGGAAAATGTATGCACAGCGAGAATGGAGAATATTACATTCGCAAAGACAATGGGACGAAGGCGAGCGAAACTCTATAACGCCACCGACGTGTCAATCAATCCCTCCTACGAGATAGAGAGAGAGAAGACACGTAGACACGAGTAACATTATCAAAACCTACTTTCGAAGATATGAAGATTGCACATAATGCACTTTAGACTTCCGAAGCTTCACGTATGCACGCAAGAATTCCGCCAACATCGGGACGCGCGAGTAAAGGAGAAAAAGAAAAGGTGCGAGAGAAGATGGCATCTGTGATGGCATCAGCTTTATGCTTTATGCTTTATGGATGTAGCCTGTATCCGCACGTGACACTCCGCGCCCGCGGACATGATGTATATCCTTGTTTGTTCTACAAATGATAACGTCGCCTTCGGAGTTCTCGAGGTTTTCTTGTTCTCCTGTATAACGTGGCGGACGATCGAAGACAAATTCGTTTCTTCTCGGTCGTATATCCTTCTCGAAAGTAGTCCTCGTGCTTGTACATAAAATAAGGTCTCTCCGCGCGTATTTATTACGGATCAAGAAACGCATTTATATTTCTGTCACGATACGTGATAGACATTTTAATGCATAGTAATTTAAAGTTTGTGTAATACGTATAAAAGTGTTCGAGAAAATAATACAGTTGTATACAACATTTACATACTTTTTTGCGTAAAAATATTAAAAATAAATATATTGCAACACGTGATATCAGCGTATATTCGGTAGATCGCGCCATAAAGACGCGATTTGATTATTGTTGGGATATTCGTCAACTTTAAAATCAAATTATCCGATTTCAAATCCTCGATTTTAAATCGTATACAACGCATTTGTCAGACTCTTTGAAGATATTCCGGATTTTGCGTTGTAAATTTACTTTTCCATCTTAAATATTCATATTATCCACGCGTATATATATGTGTAATATTTAGAATTCGTATAAAACTATAATTCTGATCCAATGTGTACAAAGAAACTCATAACTTTTCATGTAAATAAATTTTGCAGACACGTTTTAAAAAGTAACAGCTGGTTCTCGCGTGCAAACGCGCAGATAAAGAGCCAAAGGTGGTAACTGAGAAAGAGCCGACATTGTGTTAACGCTAACTTTATAGTCCATGAAATTTTATAGTGCGCGTATCATATAGAATATCACGTTACAGCTAAACTCAATGCACATCCAAGTTTATTCTTCAAAGAGTGATAACTCTGACTTTTGGTCTCACTAATCCCCTTCTTCTATTCCCCGTTTGTTTTTTTTTGTTTTTTTTTTTTTTTTTGTTATCTTATGCTCGTACAAAGACAAAGAGTTCACGTTTGAGTAAAACAAAAGACAGGCTTTATCTGTATTAAAAGCGTGACCGCGTAATATGTTTACGTAACGACGATAATAATTCTCTTTGTGGAATATGATGGTACACGTGGGGAAGGTATTTCGATACTCTCTTCGCGCGCGCGATTCTACAGAATATAACGAGAAAAGGTTTTCCTCGCAAGCACTACACTCTAACTAATTATTCGAGATTAGACTTAGCTCGCACTTCAGCGGAATTATGTATAACGACACACCCTTTACACAAAGTATGTTACAAAGTGTGTTTTCACAAGAGAGAGTTTACACGATTGTATTTATGATAAAAGAGTGGCTCAAGTCCATATTGTTTTGTAATATATTGTGTTCACGAAAATCAACAACAAGAGAAAAAATGTACATGTAGATTTAAAATATTTCAATAATAATACATAGAGAATAAAAACAGAATTAGAAAGTTAATATTATGCGCTGTCAAATTAATGTTAAACAAATATTCTGTTAATTTGCATCACGTAGCATTTAAATGCGACGTTTGTTTTAGATCAAAGATGACGATTATCGATACAAAATTTGGCACTACCAAAATTCTCACGACGACGACACACAGTCGACAACGTCGTTCATAGAATTTCGGGCGACAGACGACATGTTTCGCAAAGGGCGTTTGCACTTACGTTGCACGGCTTTCATATCAGATGTTTATCGGAAATCGACGGACATCGAAATCACCGAGGACGTGCCGCGTATCGCATCGATCACTGGCGAATCACCACCGTACGATATCCGTAAGTACCTCTCGATACTTCGCCTTTTTTATGTTGTTTTTAAGCATCACTTTAGTCTCTCTAGAGATATAAAACTTGTCCTATTTATATAGAAAATAATTCTGCTGTCTCTTCGAAATACTGATGCATATTCTGTCATATTGCATCCTCAATAATAAAGTATCAATAATTTTTACTTTTTATCGAGACGTGTTTGAAAGTTCTAGATATTAAACACCGCGTGCACAATTTTTTTATTCCGTGTATCTTTATAAAACTTTCGAGGTATTCACGATCGCGCGATTGAATAAATAGCAATCGAACTTGTAACAAACTTGTAACAGATCGGCTTCGCACGCACATGCGTACCTACTGTAGTGACAATCAATGTTTTACAAGAGAAATGAGAAGTGGCGGTAAACAAAGAAAGACAGCGACTGGAACATTTTCTAAGTCATATATCGATGCGCGTCGCATGACATCGAATCAATGTAGCGCATTGCTAGATACAGAGCAAAATCAAACTATCTCCGACAAGTGGAAAAGTGCAAAAGTGGAACGAACATTAGTTCGATACATCTATTGCGACTGCTTGCCGTATTGAACCAAATGGACTTTGTTGATCAAGCTAAATGGGATGGCACTATATCGAACATAAATGCTCTTTCTATGCACGAGTACAAAACGGCAAACGTCGAGCAAAATCGAGCAGCAAATTTAACAAGGCACAAAGTCGATCAAGTATTTCTTTTCTTTCAAGTTTTGTAAAACTATTTAAGATATTTAATATTTGTACAAGACTGTTAATTTTTGTCGAGTAAACAGCCAAACAATTGTTAACCAAAAAAATACAAGTTCAAAAAATTCAGCGTTGATAATCATTTTCTAAAATTACGATACACAGCTTTGCTCTTCCTTGTCGTAATTCAAAACGAATGTTTGATCTCGACGCTCGCATGCAGTTACGCAAGCACATAGCGGAAGGAGCATTTCTGAAAGCAAGTGTAATAAGGCTAACAGTGACAATAACATTTATAGCCGCGCGACCGTATGAATGTATCGCGCTGCGTGCAATCTTTCACGTGAATCACGCCGTGCGGCGACAGTAATGTGCTCCTCCTCGCAAGTATCAGCCACGCTCGCCAAGGATCCGAAGGACCCCATGATTGTTTCCAGCTGAAAAAGCATAGCGCCGTTATCCAGTTACAGAAAATGGTATCGCATTTGTCTTATCGATCGAATCGCTTTAATGCGTAGCTCACTTTCGATTCTCCCCGGCCGTTTGCACACGTGCAGAAAGAAAATTCGCTCCCTTTTGTGAGAAAGAACGGAAGCATGACTCATAAAAATTATCTCTCTTATTGCTGCATCAATAACGTTTACGACTTGATATGTGAAGTAATTAATAAAATCGAAGCAGCACGTTAAAGTTTTACATCGAATATTCAATTTGCGTCAAACTGTTTCGAGCCATTATCGCGCTGCCTTTCAATTACTACCTAATTGTATTATGCAAAGTATGGTGCGCGTCACGATTATCAATCACGCTTAGGGCGAGCATCTCCGTGAAAGTATTGTATCGTGACAGCGTTACGAAGTTGTTGTAAGAGTTGTTGGTGGCGCGTGCTCTTTCTTCCTTCGTCCATATCTTCCGATAGAAATTTACTTAAGGCTGATAAAGAGCCGCGCTATTTTTCTAAAGATTTTCAAATTGCCGAGCGGTTTATAAATAGAGGATTATACCGGGGGATGCGCGCGCGCGATGTTGTACAAACTATATTTCCTCTCCGCGTGCGCACAAAGCCGCAAAACTTCCTGAGGACCTCTCGCCACGAAACCATTAATCAATGATGGGAAGAAGGGAAGGGAAAGAAGGACAAGGCCGAGAGTTACCAAGTTATTTGATTGACACCATAAAGATCGTTAATAGCAAGAGTGCCATCGTATCAGCGCGAGTGGCGTACGCATTTATCACAATGTCGGTAACAGCAATTTACACAAACATGCATACACGCGGTATATACGTCCCTCGTTCACGTAATTTAACGATGATTAAACTGTGCCTCATTACAAGAGGTAACAAAATGTAATTGAAATCGCTTGTTGGCCGATATCGATCGAGCCTGTCGACGCCTATTTATTCGCAAAACAGAGACGAGACTCCTTTCGCAAAGAGAGAGAATCGTTTTTATGTAAAATATATTCAAAGAGATAAAGAAATGTGTGTATGTATGTGTATATCGATATTAATTAAAATTCTGGGACACGAGTGAAGTATCGCGTGATGATATTCTTTATTTCGCGCGTAAGATATTAAGTAAAAACGAAATAAAGGCAACCAATTATGACTCGGATTATTTTCGCGGAATAAAGATCTACGTCGTGAGAGGGAGTAAGAGAGAGAAACGAGCTTCTATTTCTCTCTGAAATTGTCGGCTCACTTAGGTCTTGCTCTTCTCGAAACCTCCGGCATTATTAATCAATGAGGAATTTAGCAATTAACGTTCCGGTTTTATTAACGCGAGAGTTCCACCGCGTATAGACGTGTTTGTGTGTTCATATATGCATGTGTAAAATATTTATAGATAATATAGATATTTATATTCTAAAATATATTAGTTTGTTTTATTTATAAACGTATACATACATATCCAGGTAAAAACTTATAAAAACAAACTTCTATTTTAGAAATATCGAGAGAGTTTTGGCACACGACGTAATGTATCAGTTTTAGTCTAGCTCGAGTGAATTCGCGAATTCAAAGTTGCTGCGTTGACACTATTCGACTGTGAAGATACGAGCAAATATACGGAAATTTTGCGCGCGACAAAATGTATCTTTTTGAATTATTTTTACATAGTAACTACAAGATATAAACGTGCCAAGAAATACGAAATTATTATAAACACGTTAATAGATTGAAAGAATAAATATGTTGAAAATTTTATTGAACGAGAATTTATAAACAAATTCAAAGTTTTATCAATTGAATAAACAAGAAATATATAAATTAAATAATTTAAAAATATAGAGTAACATTTGCTCAGTTTGACTAGTCAAATAAAAGAGAACTATATTTGAAATAATCATAATTCATAAATCGTGGTGAGTTTCGAGTCGAGCAGTCGCACATATCCGCGGCTCCTCTTTTTATTTTTTTTTTTTTTTTTTACTCCCGATGAATTTGCATATCCGGTTGCACTGCCGGCTCAGGAAAATTTGCATGGTCGGCTGCGCAGCCAGGTAATGGAATTGGTGTGGCAGTCTATAATCCGCATTGAGATCGACCGTCTGCTCAACCTGAAAATCAAGCGGTCTATCCTCTACGATCGATACCGATAATAATGTGTACGGTATGACAATATGGTGAAGTCGGAAGATTAGAAATTCCATCGCATCCATATTCAGTCAAGCAAAATCTATGCTGATAATGGGCATACGATGTGCGCGCGAACACACATACACACAGAGGAATGAATAAAAATTTCATTAGTATCAGGTTTTGTGCTTCACAGAGGTCGAATTAACAAAAAATATTTTGAAATTCTGGTTTCGTTACAAGAAAGAGAGAACTAAATAAAACTCTTGATTGCGCAATCAGAAAGGATAGCGTAATCACGGGAGCTCAATATTCTACGTTTCTACTGTGCGGTAACGTCGCGGACGAACGATATAAATAAGCAAGCAGATTAGAAATTCCACTGTATCTATGTTCAATCATTTCCAAGAAAGCGAAGCGCCGCCAGCAGGCAGTCGTTAATATTCATCTCCGTTTGCCGGCGCCCTTTAGATTCGCCCTATCCTCAGAATTGGAAAGGAATCGCAGCTCGATACGTCTCCGGTTTTTTTTTTTTTTTTTTTTTTTTTTTTTTTTTTTTTCGTCGTCGCTCTCGTCTTTTTCCTGAAAGAAATCGGACCAGCTCCATCCCCCATTGGCAGGATATACGTTTCGCATTATCGATGCGAGGCGAGTTCGCGCTCTCGAAGGTATCTCGGAATAGTAAGCACCCGGGCGTGCGCGCAAATGTCGAAGTCTGCAAAGTGAGGAAAGGGCCACGGAGAAGAAGTAGCAGAAGAGTGCGAAGCGAAAGTTGGCCGCCAGAGGAAGGAAAAGCATTACAGGAAGGTTAGAAAGAGCGCGCGCGCGGGAAAGTCGTCTTTCCGTGAAGAAATTCGCTTCGATTAGTAAGTTGGCGACGTAAGCTCCATCCTGAACCGGATTTGGCTTCTTGGACATTCATGAGATGGTTTTTCTTATTTCAATATCGTTACGTATACGCGCCTTACGTGCAGTAACACTTGTTTGAAAAGTTTCGAAAAAACGTGAGCGTCACGCTTTCTTTCTACAAAATATCGCGTTAGACAATATGCGAAGTATTTAAAATATTGCTTTTTTATTTGTGCGAATGATAATGATAATCGTATCTGATAACGTCGCGCATCTTGTACGAAAATTGAACTTCGATTTATTGTTGCAAGATAAGAAATCGTAACTGTTGTAGAGAAGAACATGAGAACGTATATCTTTGTCATTATATCGAAATATATAATGCGAGATGCTTCGATGAATATTGTAGTTGCTCAATTTGTTTTTAAGTCACATGAAAGCGCAGGAAAACAGACAGGATGAAACCTTTTCATGCTCGTTATTCCGAATCTCTGTACGCACGTTATTTTAGACATTTATTTGCAACCAAAAAGATATTTGCAACCAAATATCTCGAAATAAATATTCTCGCGCGTGATAAATTATATAAAAAAATTTTATGATAAATATGATAAATTTATACAAAGAAAAAAAAAGATAATATAACTCTGATATAAATCTTTGTTATATATAACAATGTAATAAAGAACTTTTAATTTTGTGTGAAAAGTTGCTTTAATATCTCGTCGCTCTCATTACGCATTATTTCAGATGTATTTCCATTATCAGGAGCTGAAAATGGAACTTTCTCTCTAATTACGTCTAATTTCTTCTATAAATTAACTCTTAGTGAAATATTGAGGGCAGAACATAGTATGTCTATGTACGTATGAATTACATATAATAGCCGTGCCAATATTGATCAATAAATACTGCATACTTAATTACAAACGGTAATCATATTAGCGATGAATCCATTAACGCTTATCAATTATGTACTGTGTGTGTTAATATGCATCTCAATTCATGATTATTTATATGGAGTATAAATAACACCGTAGTAATGTCGAGCTTGCCGGAAAAACATGAATTATCATATTAATGGCAAATTTTGCAATTACTCCTCGTAATATATTAGTCGTACTCTTCTCTTCTTTACATAAAAAAAGGCAATTATTTTCTTTCTCGATCCTAGAACGGAACGCTCGCGCTCGAGAATGGCATTTCGAATTTGTCTTCTTCGACACGAGAATTAGTCATTGGTATCGGTTTCTCGCTGTTTCGATCAACGGGATTTTTTCTCCTCACATAAACGTTTCATTTGCATGCAAATAATAGCCGGTTCGCGGCACTCATGCGGCACTCCGGAGATCCTTTGTCTTGCTCTACTATCGGTTCAGGTGCAAATTCGCGGCGGTCTAATTCTATTCGTCTACAAATTGCGACGAAACTAGTGCCGACAGAAGCGTATGGTATTCATGTAATACGGAGCGTCCTAATTGTTCGAACTCACTTTTTATTGACGAATTCTTTGATCAATTTAAAGTTGATATTCTTTTCTCAAACAAAAATTTAATTTCCACACTTTTCTTCTTTCTCACAAAGTGCTTCAATATTTAATATTGATACGTCTCCATTCTACATTTATATAGTGAAAACAATTTGTGATAACACGCACGTATAAACACTACTACATCGCAATAAATTATTTGAAAGAAAAAGTATGTCAACCATAAACGAGAATTCGATATATAAACCGCGTGAGAATGAAAGCTGCATGTCTTGACAATCAGAATGAAACGATTTCAAGTATCTCGCGGATTGGCAATTTGATTGAACGTGGAAATGAGTTATCAGAAATGGAAATCAAATTTCGAAACAGGAAACGGTAGATACGGTTCCCAAAATCGAGTAGCAAGTTTGTTGCGACTACGATGCAATATATCCCACTTTATCTGATGGCACGATCGTTCTTTACGACAGACGCATGTTTTGAACAGTAACTAGATCATAAATATTCGTAACGAAATATTTCATTTATTCTCTTTCATTATTTTTTCATTTTGTGAAAATGTTTTGTTCATCTCTGTTTCGTAAAAAGATTTATTGCAGTAAATATCTTCTGCAATTATTATTACAGTTTTAATTTTTTATAGGACACAAAATTTTAAAAATACATGTATAATTTATGATACATATCTATTTTCGTTGTTAAAATAAATGCAATTCACAAAAATATATGCACAAAAATACATATATAATTTTGGTTCATTTCCACCGCAGAAAAATTTATTTGATTCGGAAACAAGTAATTAATATTTGATCGCGCGTGATTGTTATGGAAATTAATAATGAAAAAAATATGCAACCACATCTCGTTTCACCTAGCAGCAAAATACAAACATTTTGAAAAAAGTTATGTTAAAAAAAAAAAAAAAATTGCACTTGCAAAAATTGCAATTGCGCTCGACCGCTATCGAAATTGTTATATGAAGAGAACCATCGACGAGAGTGACGTTGATAGAGTATATGAGTCGCGCGCGCCACCTCTCGATCTCGTTTCGCCCTTGTAACGTTTTACGTCGCAATCCCTTTTCCTTGTCCTTTACGTTTTGATTCAACGTGTTTACCTAGTCGATTCAGTGACGTATAACGTTGTAATCTGTTATACGTGGCGTCGAATTCGTTATGACAGAGGGACACGGCGCAGCGGTGTCCAGCACCGCATCCTCCCTTTAAACCATCATCCCTCTCTCCCTTGAGCGGAGGACAAAACGGCGCTAACAGCGTTTGCGGGGAAATTTCAAGCTCCTGAGAGTCGATGTTTCCGACTCGATGCGATCCGACAAATAATTGGCCATCCGCCAAACAGCAATTCTACACGTGCTGGACGTCACGACGAGGCGAAATCAACGGAGAAGACACTCCGACAACGACGACGATGACAAATTTCGCTTGTGATTTTCGTCACTGCGCCGTCATGTGACATAACGTACAACATGCCTCGATGGATACGTAATTCACACGATGACGCACCAGAAGCAATAGTCGGTCGAGTACAATAGCAATATATAAATCGCGTGCACACTTATTACTTTTTACTTTTCGACCGACGTTTCACTTCATAACATCGCGGGTCAACGATCGAGTCTGCAGTCGATAATGACGTCGCTATCGAGCGATATATTTCTTTAACTTGTTTATATATGATTGTCACGATAATTTATGAACCAACTGTAATTTGTGTAGGACGCGAGCAACAATTATTCGCAACGGAAATAATTGCTTATTTTTTTCTTTTTGAAATTTGTGAGAATAATTTTTTAATACAATTCTAAACACATTCGTATCTATTTGTCAACATTTTTCAGTGGATTTTGAAATAGATTACGAAATTACAAGAATTACTTTATTAATGAGATTACGGAATAATTGAATAAGTAAATTTGCCGATCTCTACTGAAGCGTTCATCGTATTGTAAGTATTGCAATCTTGTAGGCTGCCTAATTCGCTATTATAACGCGGTAATAGTTAAATGGGGCAATGGTTTGCGGTTTAATTGGGTAACGGGTTAAGCACACACAGGTGCAATTTACCACGAGCTAAGTGAACCGTAACGAAGGTGGCCCCATCGAATGAAGTGCTTCGAAGCTCGATTGACGCGCGACGAGAGCGGACGTGTCGTTAACAAAGTAATTTTTCAAACGAGCAAGCATTATTCCTGAGTTGAGCAGGGATGGTTTATCGAACGTGCACGTCGGCAAAACAACTCTCGATTCTGCACGTATATATGTACATATATAAACCTACATTCAAGAGGCAGAAATTATTTCCCATATCCGGCGTCGCAAATGAGATAATTTCCCGAGAGCATGATGTAAAATATCGTTATTCTCATAATTAATGCGCTTCTAACTCTCTTTTCTGTTTCATAATTCTAATTATTCCGAGAAAACACAAATGCTGTCGTTCTTTTCCATCCACTTAGTCGAAGATCGATATTTTATTCGTCTCGTGATGTGTGAGGCTATTGCTCCTGCCGGACTCGTAAAAACCCTATCTGCAGGCGTGGACATCGCGATGACGTTGTCTTGTACTTTGAAACGTAGAAAAGTAATATCCGTTTACTCTCTTTCTCTCTCTTTGGATATACGCGGAGAAAACTTACGCTTCTCTCGGGTATACATTCGTAAAAATTGATGATTTCACGGAACGCGACGAAATTGATGGAAGATCCTGGGAATACAGCTGGTTACGCTTTGAAATAACGTTAACCTGTTTTAATATCACAAACAAAAGTTGTGTGACATGTCATGGAAACCATCCTCATGAGAAAAGAGGAAAGTTAAATAAGAAAGACCCCAAGTGCGTTTCGTGGAAACAGCTGTGCGGAATCTTTCCTCTTCTTCTTGTTATATTTCTTTTTTTACAAAACGAGAAACTGTTCTTTCTTCGCTTTAACGCGCAATAATTTCTCTTTCACGTAGATGTTACACGTAAAATTTAACTGCAAATTTGACTCATTGTTGAAAAAATTATTCGACTTATAATTTGAAATGAGAAGATTTTTTTAAATTAGCGACTGAATTTCGAGGATAATTTTGTAATTTAAAATTTCCATTCTTTCTTTTTCTCTTTTTTTTCACTTTAAGAATTTTTTTTATATTCTACGTGTTTTTCAACTTATTAACATTCCGATCGAAGCTGAAGATTCGCGGAGAGCAGATAAAGCATAAGAAAATTACGAGTCGCGTTGCACGTACGACGACGAAACCGTAAAATGTCAGTAGTAAAGCTCGAGCATTTACGAACGCGGATTGAAATCAGGCTTTTCCTTAACGTGGAAAACTTTTCCGATCAAAACTAGTGACTAGTTTTATTGAGAAAGAAATGGCAATGAAATTAAAATTGGATATAAGTAAGAAGTAAAATATGTGTGTTTAATGACAAAATGCCGTAATAGCAAAGATATGAAATGATTAAAGAAGTGACATCGCAGATTGCGATGTCGCTCGCAGGAACACGAAAAAACCGTTGAGATCGAGTGAGATCTTATATAAAAGCCGTTCGCAACGTAATAACGAAATATATAACAAATAATATGTTGTTTCCGACTTTGGCAAACTTCCAGCTTGTTGCCGACACGAATCGTCGTCGAAGGCTATAAAAGGGACAAGCTCGGAGAAAATTTCTTCGAGAGAAATGACATTTGAAAATGACTTTATGGTAAGTATTGTATTAAAGCGATGATTTAAATTAACTACATACGCGAAACAGAGAAAATGCGATAGAGAAAATCTAAATTTGTAGAGTTTGAATTTTATATTTTAGACTTTTCGCTATTTAAACGGATACGCCGTTATTTGTCAAATAACGTAACATACGATCGAATCGACTTCCTGTTATTCAAAAAACATACGATATTAATCTGTCACAAATGCCACTTTTTGCTTTCTCATAACCAGAAGTGGCATTGCCTCCGACGGTTTATTATTAATCCGATGAGACATGAGCGTGGAAATATATACGTAGCCGACTACTGTCGGTAGATTTATCACGTTAGGCCGACGGGACAAAGACGAATGTCCCGTAATAATTAATGATTGTTACTGCCTTTGCATCAGCAAAACCGTAAGCGGAAAGAATCGTTATTTTGATCGTGTTATTGCGATATATCGCGTGATCAACAAAATAATCAAATTTCATAAAGCGTTTCATCGAAAATAGAAAATTAAAATTGTCGACAAAAGCTTGCATGTCAGATAATGCGTGTTTATATCGCACAATCATTTTCGTTTAATTGGATCCGTGGCAGGTCAAGCGTGAAAACTTGAAATTGCGAGATTATCTTCAAAATCCTAGTCGGTGACTTAAATCCTATAAAAAATCCCTCTCATTTCCATTATAATTCGAGTAATTCTTTCCCGTCGCATCGGTTATCTGTAAATTGATTAGCAAAGTCCGCGCTCCAAAGTCGACTTTAAGTGATGCGTAAAGCCGATTAAGGCGCAACATAGGAAACTTGTTAATCTCGTTTGAAAATTGTAGATAGTGGGGTCAGTATTGCTAAATTATGAGAATAGAAGGGCAAAATTGCAAACGACCGTAACCACAGTTCGCGCTCTCGTTCCCTCCCTCCCTTCCCAGACTTCACAAGCGCGCAACCGTTCAAATTATTTCCTCGTTCTAGGGAAATTACTATCGTGCACTTTTTGCCATGGTTCTTTGCATCTTCCTGGCCGACGTTATCCGACAGCGACCGGCACGGCCCTTCCGGTAATTTGCTTTTTCCCTCCTGGTTTGCTTGGGCTCCTTTCTGTGCAATGCCGTGGCCCCGCTACTCTTCTTCTTCTTCTTCTTCCTTGAAAATTTAATCGCGGAGCCGCGACGTCGCCTTTAATGCGATTCTTCGCCTGCGTTCCTTCTTTTACCTTGCCTCGTTTTACCGAAGTTTTATTTCATGCCGCCGACATCCGCCGACGCAAGACTTTCTAAAAGAGCCATCCGCGTCCGTTGCGGTTAATAACGGCAACTTTTTTCACAGAGGGCACTCTCGCTAGCTCGCTCTCTTTCTCTCATATGGCGCGGAGAAAACACCGGTGTTTCGGAATTATAGCGTCGCTTAATATCGTTGGCGCGCACCACCGAAAAGCTTGAATAAATCGGTTTTCGATATTAACGAATGCTATTCCGAGATTGGTTTAGAGCGGAATTAAATACGTTCGCCTCTGGTTTGGAACGGAATCACGTTCTAAATTTTGCAATCGTAAGCTGGATACCGAGAGAGAACCAATTTCGACTCTTACATTCAATTTCGTCTTACTTCAACTCTCTTTGTTCAAATACGTTAACGTTTTAAGAACGCTTGCGACGAGCAAAGCGTGTAATATGCTACTATCCAGGCGAACCATTCGTGAAATTACAAGATATATTACAAGATTCTGCATTCTAAGTTTTCTGAAGTATCTCATCTTTTTCGCAATATATGATGACAAGAATAATGCTTGTCTTACAATAAACTCCGAGTATTATCAAGCTTTATCATAAATTTCAACAGAATTTAAAGAACGTAGTTTTCCTTCTCTTTCTCCTATTTACATACACATTTCTATTAAAATTATTAGATTCTATTAGATACAAATGTGTATCTAAAAAAAATTATGTGTCAATGTTAATTTTCCTTATGAAAAAGAGAATATTTACAACGCAAATGGTCTAAACAATCTCAAATTTCTATATCTCCATATATTCCACTTAACATTTAATCGTATTTCCAATATGCACCGACGAAATCAACAACTCGAATTAATGTCTCCCCGTTTCACATTGAATCAAATTACTTAGCCGTCGGTAGTACATAGGGTCGTAATTGCGAAGGAAACTTCTCAAAAGATGCTTAAGTTCGGCGCAAAACTTTCTTAGGCTCGTTCTCAAATTTACATTTTCCACCTTCTAAGAGCAAAGAGAAAGAGAAGAGACTTCGGAGTCGTTTGCGACGACTTTTACCGATGCGGCGCCGCCGACTATAATTAAACTTGTCGCATATCCTTTCGGGCACATCGTGGTCCGTTACGTCACAGAAGTGGAGCAATCTCTCGCTCTCTTCGAATACCACTTCGTTATGTGATCTACTCCACCGACAACGTTCCATAAAATTTCATTACCTTCCTCCGCGCGACGGCGCAATTATCGTTGGTTAACATGCGATTTAACTTTTCTGTTTGAACAGGAGCGAACAGTTGCGCCGGACGGAATTGGCTCTGGCTTGGTAATCGCGGCGCAGCGATAATAATGACTACCGTGGCGGCCACCCTGTTCCTGATGATGACATCGCTGACAATGACGGTGCCCTCAATAACGAATGTACTCCCGAGAAGCAACGAGCCAACGGCAGTTAGCAGGTAGCTCGCTGGCAATCAGCACCACCAGTACCATCACCACCAAGACATCGCTGCTACTGTCTGATCCGATTACATCGTCCATGTAAAACCTAGTAGTCTAGGGCTTCCAGTTATGTATGTTACTATGTATAGAATAGATAGTCGAATAATGATCATTTTTATTCTCGAGGAGCCTGTAAAAACGGGGGACAGAGAGAGGATCGGCGAGAAAAACGCATACGGATCGACGCGGGATTTTCGTGCGTGTAAGCTCGTGTTGCACAGTTTACTTTTGAGAAACCTGTTGTCTTTTGATGTAAAATTGTTGATCGCGATATTACCCCCATATATTAAATAAAATTTGAAAAAACTACACAAAAACTGTAGAGCGATATCCTCGTATACCGAGAGATTAGAGCCAGGTGTTAATAACTGTCATTAAACGCAACGAGACGAAAAACACGCGAAACTGTTTGCGATCTGAAAGGATCGGCTTCATCAAGTAATCGGGATTAGAAGATGACGTACGAGAGAGTGGCAGATGTTTCAACGGCGAACAGAACGGAGAAAGAGAAAAAGAAAACAAAAGAGAGAGAGAGAGAGAGAGAGAGAGAGAAGAGGTGTGTGAAACTTTCGTTAAATGTTTCTTTTTTTATTTCTTCGACAAAGCACGTGTCGGCTAACTATAAATGCGATATTTATTAGTGATCGGAGTGTTCATCGAGTGTCAAATATAGATTATACAGGGGTAATTATAATAATATAACCGATATACATATAACTAACGGGGGGTTAGCGCAGTAACGAGCGGTGTTCTCTGCTCAATATTCGCTCCTTTTACGATGTCTAACAGAAAACGCATCAAGATAGACACTGATTTGTAATCTGTACAAATTGTAATAAATTATAATACGGACTGTAAAAAAACAACACGTTTTGTTTTTATTTATAAATCTCATTGCATGTGTTTTTGCAAACAGCGACATTGCTCTTCTCCGCCTCGTTAAAAACGGTTAAATTTACACTCGTGTGGTAAGTATATTTTATCTATTTACATTTTCTCCAGCTGCTTTTTATTACTGCAATATTCTCGCAATATTTTATTTAGTATATTTTATTATACTTGTTTATTTTACACCGTAGCAATTTTATTACGGCACATAAATACATATATATATTTTTACTATATACAGAGATAATTGAAAAACAAAACAAACTTGAAATAATTTCTTATATCTTTGTGCAATTTTTATAGCTAAGCTATAATTTAGAAGATGCTTTCACAAACTTCCGTGCCTTCAAAGCGAGTTAATATTGACTCATCCACTTAACGCTGGTACGTGCGCGTTTACACGAAGTATTCTCTGCCAAGCACTAGCAGCTTAGCATAAAAATAATTATCATCCGGCCACGTCGGTGCGTTTCTTACTCTGAGAACGGTGTTTCCGCGTATTCCACTTTTGCGCGCGCGAGAATGTTTCAACCTTTACGATCGCTCGTGTCAATTATGCGAGAATTCTAATTGGCCTAATCTCGGATTACATCGAAGTATCGAAAGAATATTAAAGCACTTCTACTTTCATCAAGAGGAAACACGGAAACCTTTGTCGTATCCGACATAGCAAAGTAGATTCCTATTTTGAAGATTTTGTAAATTAAAATCTATTTTAGTGATGCTTAGTTAGAATTAAAAAAAATAAAATAAACTGATTAAAAGAAATAAATTTCTGTCGTTTCAACATCGCAAAATATTACTTGCGCGCAATTTCAGTCTTAATTACGAATTTCTCTACTATATATTTTCCGAAAAGCTCGTTATACTCTACTAAAAAAAATAATATGCGAGACACAGCGAGTAATTTGAAAAGTCGCACGGGAAACTAAATATAAAATCTTACGATCGAGAAGAAGACGGCAAAGAAGGACGAAAAGAACGAGAAGGAGAGGAGTTGTGAAAGTAGTCGGATTAGCTGCTCCGAAGGGATTGGCAAATTGCAGGGGAACCGGGAGCTTATAAGCGTTTCCACTGGTAAATTAGGTCGCTCGTAATTTTGCCTCTTAGCAAAGGCCGGTATATCGCTCGTATATGACGGTCTTGTATTTGTGGGCGGGAGGAAAACGAAAACCCGTAATTGCGATCGCGCCGTGAAAATGGCATTAATCAAACGCGCAGAGTGGGAAACGTGTAATAAGGCAGCCGTTCAGGGTTCACTTGGTTTTGTCGCTGAAATTAAAAGTCGACTACATGCTGTGCGAGCTGCACGTGTCTGTCGCAGTGCACGTGCGCTTTCACTCCTTAACGTCGCGTAACACATGGTCCGCGCGCGAAGTCCTTGACTCGAACTACTGACCGTGGCACTTGATAACTTATTATACGTCGCTTTCCACTCGCAATTAATTAATAACTTTATTACCAACAATAGTTAATTAATGATTTTGAAATATAAGTTTATTGGTAATATACTATAATTAATTAATCGGTTTTTATTATATAATCGTTATTATTAATTAATACGCTGTGTGTAAAATATAAGTTTATTGATCGTATCGTATATCATAATTACTTATCAATTTAACAAGTAATATAGCTGTAAAACTGTAAAATTATTTTGGCAAGAAATAATTTTCGTGCCAGAATGTTATAATCTGCATTGATAAACTGAATAGAGAGTTTATTACACTCCGACCATTCTATCCCGATAATTGAAGAATTAATACCTCTCCGGGGTATTAAGGACAACCGCGAAGCAGGTCTTATCGCAAAGCCTTGGACATCTTATCCGGGGTGAAAGTTTATACCGAACTAAAACTATCTATTACTCTTCGAGTTCGTTGAATCGTGTTCCGCGAAGAGGAAGACAAAAAGAAGCAGAAGAAAGCTGCCGATCGCCATTCCGATACTTAATCCACTCAGCTACGATGCATCAAATTACTCTTAGAAGACTTTGAGAACTCGATTTACTAAGAACATCCCGTCGTTCTTCAAGCAATTTACCGTTTTTACAGTTTCAAGATAGTGGTAATGTATTTACTTATAGTTTATACGTCTCTCTTTATACGTCACATTTGTAATAATAATAGAGATACCACGTTACGACAATATTCACCACCATATCTATGTAAGGGATTTTCTAGAATATATTCTAGAATATATTCTACAGCAACGACTGTACACGTGACTTGCGACTCACGTATTTTTTGCGTGAACGAACTGCCGGTAAACATCGTTCGTTTACAATCGGGCTTGCCGAGTTTTACCGATTCGCGGAAAGCAAGTGCCCGATAAATAGCGAGCACGGCAATCGCTAGCGGGCAGCCACGAGAGTAGTCTCTTCGGCAATTGTAATTGCGCACTAAAAAGACTTTGTAACAACCGTGAATAAGGTTCCTTAATTGTGGTGTTATACTTCTTAGTGTTATATTCTCTCTTTATAAGTCAATCTACAGAAAATATTAAACATTTTTTATCGAATTTTTTATTGTTTTTGTAATACATAATTATTAAAATAATTGTTAAAGTGATTACACTTTTAAAATAATTAAAGTTAACGGATAAACGTTTACATGTAAATGTGCGAGGTATTATATTGTCTGCATTCATCTGCACGTAGATGCGCTTGTGTATTTAAAACAAACGCTGACGTCAATTTACTCCGTAATGCCTCGTTCAACTACGTATGGCGAAAATCGAAAAGCACCGCGCCATCTCGTTAACGATTTCTACAATTCAAGCACGCTCCCGATAACTGCAATCCGGATACATCAAAATCCGTAACCAACCGAAAGCTACCGTTCGTTACATTCGCGCGTTAGTTATCTCCAAGCGACTGGTTTCGTCCAATTAAAGTCTCTTCTCCTAACAGGAACAACTAAAGAATATAAATCGCAGCATTTATGACGAAAAATCCCGCGAACGTTGAAGAGTCTTAAAAAGGTTGTCAACGCTCTAATTGCAGTATAATTGAAGCACTGGCCAATCCGCTTCGATACATCTCTCTCCAAAGTATGTAATTTGTTGCATCAAAAATTATTTCAATTACTCATTTATTGTTTTGCAAGAAGAAAAAAAAGAGAAAAAGAGACTTGTGTGTCGCGATTCTATATTTTATAACAAACTCCCAGTTTCATCAACAACACAACTTGAATTGCTAGTTTAAATCCCGATCTAACGCGAGTCTTAGGTCAGAGTCTTGGTTAACATGAGTTTCTATCGGCAAAGTTTGGTCGAGCTATTAAAGAGATCCAGACCGCGCTTGAAACAAGGCGTTATGCGCTCTCGAATCGCGATGCAGCGTATCTCGAAACAGCGAGGGGGAAGCCAGCCGAGATGAGTTGGCGTATCATTTCAGCGTGTAAGCAATAGAAACTAGAAACTTGATTTGTTTCCTTAGTAACTTCGTATACATTTAGCGTATGCTGTGAATAGATACAAATCATTATTAATATGTAACTCGAACGTGCGCGAATTTTCAAAAATTGCTTTAATTAACTTATTAAGTTTTTCTCTTTGCCGAGAAAAACATCAATAAGACATCATCGATTTATTTTGAGCAGAAAAAAAAATTTAATGAACGAGGGACAAAAGTGTTCAAAATCTAACTCGTAAGAACAAAGAAAAAAAAGTACGATGAAAGAGATTGGAGCCGAAAGGAGTAAGTAGAAAAAAGTGCGATAAGGGAGGCACGAACACGCAAGACTGCCGACTTGGCACGCTAGAAGTGAGAGGATATGGACCGTTTCCGTAAACCATCAAGAAATTGCATTAACATGATTATCGCCGACAGCAAAGGCAAAGGTAGTAATTCCTTTAGGATTCGTGCGGCTTCTTTGCTGCGAGAAAACTTTGGCAAGAAGAGAGAGAAAAAAAAGACGCGACCACAAGAAAAGTTGAGAAGTTAATAAGTCGTCTCTACTCAAAAGATTCACAACAAATATTTGTCTTCTCGCCATTTGCATTTTTTTCTATCGCTCTTCGTAAAATGCAGATGCTGATTTCTCGAGAGATATTTAAATCGGATAATCACGCGGGTAAATAACATCGCAATTGTATTTCCGCACCAATTAACTGTACATTTGCGTGTTTTGTAAATAACCCTGTCTTTTACCAAATTGTTGGAAAAATTAAAGGTAAAATAGATAAATTAATATATACATAATTAAAAAATTTTAAATTTAAATATAAAGATATCAGCTTTCTTGAATGCATATCATTACATTAGTCTAGGCGAAAGGAAAAAACGAAATTCCACGTTTATTCGAGAACGGTTAGTATCGACTTGCGAAGCAGTTAAAAAAAAAAAAAAAAAAAAAAAAAAAATAGTAACGGAAGGAGGAGGTGTGTGATTGCTCCTTTTTTCATCGGGAATTTATCTACATTTGCCTTTTGCAGTTCTCCGTGTTTTTTTTTTTCCGGCTCAGACAAATTAATCGCTCTTTCGGTAATTTCCGCTTTGCGTATTCCGATTTTAGCGAAATAAAGCGAGAACAGAACGAACGGCGACTGACTCCGTTCGCAACAAAAAATTCGCGAATCGAATTAAAGCCAATTAGGTGGAAAAGTTTTTGTTCTCCCGTCTGATTCATGCGCGCGAGCATTCGAAATTCATTAATTAATTACGGAAAAGAGTGACCGCGACAATTGTAACCGGTAAAAAAAGTACTCCGACAAAAATGGATTCCGGCATACAAAAGTGCGACGAACTAAACCGACCTGATGAGCCTTGATGATACCAACCATTTGCACTTTTAATTAAACGTCGTGACAAAGCAATAAATTGGTGTAATAAATTGGCGCTGCCAGTTTCGGATAATGGCCGACATAGACGATATGAATTACTTCAACATTTGGTGTGATATAAAAAAGTGGATGCGATTAAACGAATTAAATATAATGGCATACATAAAACATAATATATATTTTGACAGATTAACTTCCTCATAAGTGGCTTCGTGATATTTTCTATGTAAAATCCAAGTTATGATAATAAAAAAAAATCAAAGAATTGAAATATAAAGACACTTTCAGAAACTTAATTTTTTTGTTAAAAAATTGAAAAAAAAATAAAAAAACAATAAATTAAATAATAATCACAATTTACGTAATATAATATAAAAATATAAACGACTTATAAAGTACTATTAATAATTAACTTTGAATTTTAATATCCGTAGCTTCGCTAAATCCTAACAATATTTAAACTTTTATATTTAAATTTTAATTCCATTAAGACGACCTGGCGATACGTCGCGTAGAAGACTCCGCAAGTCGCGGCGGCGCTATTAGCATAATAATTTAACGTGCCGTCGGTTCGAGAAATAACTACTTAACAAGTTAGACAAGCTTAACCTGGACGAGATAAGGCAGGAACGGACATTCTCGGCACAATAAATTAGATAATCAAAATTGTCAATAATATTTTACCGTTCCTCTATCGATCGTTCATTTTACGTACTTACGAGAGCGTTAAGAGCGCCGGTATATCGATTGATCGAGCGCGTGAGTGTCAATCGAAGATACATTTCTCGCGCTCTCCTTGCAATCGAAATCATATAAGTCTGCGACGCTGTGACTTACGGGCGCGTTTCCTTGCATCATGAGATACATTAACTAACACACGTTTAAGATAGATTGAGGTCGGTGACCGCAAACCGCTTTCACAATCGTTTCGCACATTGTCATCTCAAAATGTGATGTTTCGGAATCCGCGCGCGACTCCTTGTCAGACATAATTACTTAACAAATCATTTGAGAGACAGACGCTTAATTAAATCGCGAAAGGTGGAACAGGACGTTATTCGCACGCTAGAAACTAATCCATCACGATTAGCAGTCGCTGTTTCTAATTTGACGCTCTTCTCCGTATACATGTGTCCGATAATGCTAGCGTGCATTTATCATCGGATTAATAGCGTTCCTTCGTTATATTGTGACTCCGCGGTTTTGCCTCCATCGGCGTTTATCATTGACCTATCAATTTGTTTCCACAAGGCTTCAACGATGTACACGTGTACACATTTTTTCAAAAT
>QVOB01002807.1:0-18954 GCA_014839585.1 Pseudomyrmex concolor | reverse complement strand
TTGCACTTGAGATTTTTCGACGCGATTACTGGCAGAAGTTTTGTAGTCTACGTCACTGAAGGTGAACCCAGCGAGATTAACGATTTTGACATTGCTATTGTTGTAAGGATCGGTAATATGCTCAAGAGATTCAGTGGTAGTGAAATACTCGTGAGGAATCTTCTTCGAGGGGAGAAGATACGGACTGGCTGAATTAGGAGACGCTGTACTCGCAGTTGTACTCTTTGCATATTCCTAAATAAGATATAAACATATTTTGTCGCAAATACATTTACCGCACACAGCCAAAAAACAAAGATTAGTGTGCGCAAAAAATTTAGTTTTTATCGATAAAACCGCCATTTTAGGATTCTCTTAACAATGTGTGAGAAGTCTCATTAAGAGCGATATACCTGTATTGTCCAGTTATCGATGTTCTTCTGCAACTTATGTCCGTCTATAGAGTTGTTCGCAACGGTACCGGCCGGTTTCCTGGTGCGATCCTCCAACGTTACCGAAGTGGTCGGCGAAGTAACAGCGTTAGTATAATCCGGAAGATTGGTCACTTTGATTGCTTTCGCCGATTCCTCGGCAATGTATGTGTCGTGATTGGATCCGACCTGAGGAGCTTTTTGCGTATAAAACGGAAGCGGTGTGTGCTGCTGCGTATATGGAATGATGAGCTGTACCTGTAGAAAATGTTTGATCACAAAAATACGTCATGCGTGCAATTATAATTTTTCTAAAACCACAGAGGTTTTCATTCAATCGCACCTGTTTTTTCAAACTTCGTTCCTTCACAGACGTTTCGTTTGTATCTTTTGAATTGAAATCGGCATTTTGATTGAACGCGTTTTCTTTCGAGTCATTTGTAGGTTTCACATCGGTGTACCAAGAAGAGAAGGGCCAAATTAAATATCGTGACCATGTGTTTTCTGGAGGAGGAGTTGTCGTCGTTGTCGTCGAAACACTTGATTTTTGCGATACTGTTGTTTTAGCAGAAGATGGAACATACAAGGTATTCGGTATTCGCATAATTTTCGAGTTATAAATACTTCTGTCTGAGTTCTTCGTCATGTTAACCTTCGGTTGTAAGGATAAAGGATCGGTTTTCTGGGAGTAAGTTGTCGTTGAAGCGACTCTTTGACGTGTTCCGAAAACTTCCTCGCCAGGTGCCAAGTTTGATTCGACGGCCTCGGCACTATCCGCGATCGCGTTAGAGGTCGGCGGTATCGAGGACGACTTCGTCCGACTTTCACCCTTATGTGTGAAATCTAGCAACGGTGACTCCTCAAAATGTATCGAGTCTTCAATCTTCGTAGATTCTACCGGAGTGCTCAAAGATGCGTAAGTATTTTTAGCGACATTGCCGCTGGAGGACAAATCGCTGTACCGATTCTCGGAATTGTTCGGCAATTGATCGGGACCAGTAGTTCCATAGCTGCTGGGAAGATTCTGGTCGATTTGGCTCGAATTGCGGACGGAATCATCCAAAGGTCCTGTGACATAGTAAGGTCTTCCATTATTGGATATTCCTGAAGATTGCAGGACATTAGAACTGCCAACAGATGCTTGCTGATGGGAAGAATCAGGCAAACTTGGATGACTTTCGACGTTTTCGAATTTTTGATTGTCTGGTACAGGATTGGCGTGGGTCACCTGAGTACCACTAGAAGATAAATCACTATGCGCACCATGATATTGAATACTGAATCGTCCTTTGTTTGGATCAGGATTATTATATTCCAATTCTTGATTGATAACTGCTGGGCTCGTAAGACCTGAACTTGTAGGACTATGCAGATAGAAGGGATATTTACCGAGGCTGGGATCTATTGTATTCAGATAAGAGCTATATTTTACGCTTGTGGTTAGAGAATGGAAATTGTACGCATTGTTCACCGGTGGCACCAGTCCAGGATATAGACGCGGATCGGACGAAGAACCAAGATCCTGTTCACTCAATGAGATAACAGTGTAGTCCGGAGCTGTGACATCTTGCGAGGCGGCATGGTAAGCGTCATAAGGGATTTCGGGATTACTAGTTGGTGGATAATTATCATTGATTGGTGGTGGATAATTACCATTGATTGGTAATACTTGAGGCGTTGGTGATGCGTGCAAACCATCTTCCGACTGAGTAACACCGTTGGTTTGCAGTGGCGTCCAAGGAACTTTGTTGCAAGAATTACAGTTTGTGGTTTTTGCCGGGGTAGAATATCCCGCATTGTTGTTAAAAGAAGATGGAGGAAGTGGTGGTTTATCGTAATCAGCAGGCGGTGGTGGGCGTGGTTGATTGAACTTTGGCGATGAAGTATAAGTAGTTTCATAGGATGTGGACGGCGGCGGCGGCGGTGGTAGTGATGGTAAAGTAGTGCCATAGTTGAAAGGATTGAGCCAACTCATCAACTGCGAGAAGTATCCTGGTTCCTCGGTTGAAGGAGCTGTTCTTGGACTTCTACCTAGATAGAATCTAGGTAGCGGCGGCGGAACGAGATACTCGCTCAAACTGGCTTTGCGAATGCGCCGAATATTGTTGAAGCCGCCATGATTATTCCTGATGGCAAAGGCTGCGCAGATCATCAACAGTAAAAATGGGAAAGTCTGAAACGTAAAATCATTATTTCACACGCGTAAAGTTATTTAACTAAAAAACAAATTTATTACAAATATTAACTGGGTTTTAAAACATTTAAAAAATTTGCACACACACATTATATTATTATGATAACATATACATGTAATTACTTTTAATTTAATTAAAAAATAGATATGTTATTAAATTAGAATCATTAAGGGGATTTTAAAGTGGGTCTGTTTTATCGATAAAACTGAATTTTTTGCGTACACTAATCTTCTTTTTGGCTATGTGGATTGATAAATTCTTTTCTACTATGTACTTTAATTGTAGAAAAGAATTTATCAATCTACACAGCCACAAAAAAGATAAGTGTGCGCAAAAAAATCAGTTTTATCGATAAAACAGATCCACTTTAGGATTTCCTTAACTTGTCGAGAGAAAATTATTGAATACGATGTTTACTTGATTATTATATACAATTTCAAACAAACAATAAGAACAAGACAAATTTCACAAAAAGTTGTCATACTTGTAACACCTGTTTCTCTCTTCATCAATATTCAAGGTATCAGTTGTATATGTGCCGATACGTGAAAGCTCATAGGTACATATTACATTATTATGTACACTTTCCGCAACTGTCAATGACACGACGGCGAATGAGCTGTGGTGAAGCGAACTGGGTCGCGCCATGAGAATCATTCTACGTTGCCGAGGATTATGTATGCCGTCCGCGAAACTAGACGCCTTCTCCCTTGTTATTTCAGAATGGAGTCCTCGTTGAACTCGGTTTTCCTCTCCTTAGTCCTGAATTCAGCTTATTACCCCGTTTTAACCGCACGTCGCTCTACGCGCGCAATTTACGCACCGTGTAAGGAACGGAATAATATATCGTCGCGTTAAAAAAAAAAAAAAAACATCATTTTGTGTGTTGCAAAGCGGCTAACAATTGGTTGCGGCTGCGTCTGGTGTGGCCGAAACTACCGTAAATAATACGCTCCGTGTTCATTCAAGTAACCTTTAGATTTTACACTTATTTCATATTATTAAACTAATCGTTAACTCGACTTTACACCTCGACACCTTTTACGCATCTATTTCGAATTTCTAAAATTGGTTTTTTCAGAAGAGTGAAAAGCGCTCGTAAACGCGAAGTGCGAAGTTTCCAAGTCTCTCTTTGGCCTATTTAACATAGAACTCGTAATCGTCATTCTCTCGAAGAGATTCTAAGTTAGCCAGTCATTACCGATGGCGAAAGGTCACAAGTCATGCGAATGTTACGCTCGAGAGTAAGGTCGAGAACGCGTCGTGTGGATTCAATCTCGTAAAATTTCTTCGCAAGAGTTTCTTTCATCTATTACTCATTTACAGTCGGTTATACATGCGCGCATATGGTAGGTAAAATTATTATCTAATGATTGCGCATTCCATATATCAGGAGCCAGATGGTTCTATTACGCGTTTTATGTCTTCTCAATCTTTTTATTCTTGTGATATTCTTGTGTTGTAGTTTTATTTATTCTAACTTTTACTACATTAAAATATTTTATATTTACAAAAATTTACAATCTAATATTTCTCTTTCGAAGTAAATTACTAAATTGAAAATTGAAAACATCAATTTGTATTTTCAATAAGCAACTAATATTGTTTTCACAATTCATGTAACCATTAACATTTGTCTGCGATGCAAACTGACGATCTGTGAAAATTATTCTCTTCGATGCGGAAAAAGAAAGAGAGAGAGAGAGAGAGAGAACTGGCGCAGGGAAGTCGCGGAAGGCCGAACGAAATGTCGAAAAAAGGCTCCGGGAAGTCGTCTCGCGATTCGCATCACCCACGCTGAGACTCTCTCACGTGAATTGAATGCGAGCGCTCTACGTGCCAGTTCTTGGCGTACGACAGCGCGCGTGCACGCGCGCGTCGTCTCTGTACTCGTGAGAGAGAACGAGAGTAAGTAGTCGCGGATTGACCGTATTTTTGTCCCGCGAACCGGAAGCCGCGTAAGAAAGTGAAGAAACGAGAAAAAAAAGAAGAAGAAGGCACATATATATACGAGTATATACTACTATATACGCGAAAACGACGCGTTACATGGTGCGTATAAGACGCGCCTTCTAATAAAGCATTACGATGGGAGGCGTTATGCAAATTGCTTCCGCCGAAGGCGCATCGTCGACATTCTGTGAGCAATATTGCAATTTGCGCTGTCGTATCGCGAACGCGGTTACGTTTAATGACGCACAGGTGTTCGACACAAGGTTGTTTCTGAATTATATATTGTTATAAAAATAAAGAACAATGTTACAAAAACTAAAAAAATTGTCACTATAATATTCTTACAAATTTAATTTATAAATTTTTTTGTTTTATTTTAATTGATTTTAAGCGACCGTTTATTGTAAATGTAATTTGATTACATCTTTACAACCTAACAATGTAGCACGACATATTAATGAGGAGAAGTCGGAAGACTTCTCGAACAATCTAACAGGTATTAATCAAACAAGGATCAAGTGACTTCGCACTTGAGTCGATGATGGAATGAAGGATAGAAGACCGGGTCGAAATCTAGCAGGAAGTAGACAGGTCCGATTTCTCGGCTAGAGATCATTGGGAACATCTGGGTAAGAACGTCGATTTGGCACACGTGGTTTATAATCGAATGTTTGTGATTGACTGTCGAGCGATATTGAACGTATTCACTCTCTTTCTCGACCACGTCACGTTTCGGCAAACGATTACGATTCTATTCTAGATTGCCGATCACAATGTATCGGCCACAATACATCGCGGGGTCGCATCTTGACACAGAAGTGCGAGATGAGAGAATGATGCACGTTGCATTTTGCAGCAGCGTAACTGCTGACATTAGAAATCCACGCAGTTTATTGTAAGTTTGCGCGAAAAATAGTGAAACGTTAAAAAAAAAAACAAAAAACCAAATGTTCAAAGAAACAAAATTTACATTAGTACATAAATTATCATAATACGAATAATAAATTATATTTCTCTATTATTAATCGCGTAATGAATCCACTAATAATAGCGCCGGAGAAATTTTTAATACGAATTTGCGAAAGCAATAGAGATGCAATAAAAAAGTTACTTCCCGTCGCATTCGCAATCACGGAGCATTTCTCACGCTTCCGCGGAAAGTTCATTGCTAAAACATCCGATTATTAAAATTGATTACGCCACTGCGCGCTCATATATATATATATATATATATACAAACGTCGTCGTCGAACGCGATGAATGTAGCGCCCGCGCGCGCACACTTGAATAGGTAATGTAGGTAAGTGGGCTGTGGGTATTACGAGGAGTCGCGGAGACCTACAGCGAGAGAAGACGATGTAATCCGACGATGTGTGCGCGTCTCCCGAACGGAAAATGAATGTCAGCTCTAATCGAGACGAACCGCTCGATAACGAGGCTGCGCTCTCATTACTTGAGATAACGTTACCCGAAACGAAACGGTTATTGCGTGTAGAAGAAATTCTTTGCGAGATGAGAGGGGGCAAGACGTCTCTGTGAAATCGAGATCGATCGTGTCAACGGTATCGATAATTTATAGACGAAACTTTCGGTGTTGTTCGAAATGAGAAAAGACCGCGCGTGTCGATATCTTTTCTTTGACAACGCAGTCAGAAGAGATTGAAGTTATTTTCTGACTAAACTAAATACTATCGTACCGAGTTTGTTTAAATATTTATCTTATCAGTAGGAAAATAGATGTGCTTTTTTTTAAAAAACAAAATAGTTTGAAAAGCCGCGTGCGGTGTGCGATATGTGAGACCCAGAAAAGATATAATAGTATTATGCTGTCACTTTTCACGACTCGGAATCTTCCGAAGCCTCCCGTGGGAAATGGCCGGGTGAAAATCGGGAGATCTCGGCGATCTCCTAGAAAAGAGCTTCCTAACGGTGCTCTTCCACCGCGCAAAAGACAATTACCTATAAGAGCGTCGGGACAGAGAGCGAGAGAGAAAGATAGAAAGAGAGTTAACCGTCGTTATTTATATCGCGAGTTGTTCCAGTTGTTCGACGTATGTCGGAAAAAAAATACATAACGTGAATAAAATATTCGTCACGGTCTCTTCTTTCTCAAATAAAAACGCTGTTAAACACGTTCTACCGCGTCTAAGCAATGTTCGAATTTGTAAACAAAAATATGTAAAAAATATTAATTATAAAAATATCAATTATAAAATCTGAAATCGCGCAAAGAATTTTTTTTCGTATTTCTTTCGTGTGCAAGAAAACGCGACCTACTTCGACATTATGTCATTATTGACAACTTAGGTCGCGCCTGGCAAAACGGAAGGAAACTTCACCTTTGTTTTGTCAATACAAACAAATCTGTTAATTAACATTCTTGTCTTTGTCCGTACGCTTGTTCAAGTCGAGCGTTGATAAAATTAATATTAGAATTAATTATATTGCATCGATGTACGGATTAAATGCAAGAGTAATTTGGCGAGAAATAGATTTCTATTTGCTCATATGTCACACTGTACAGATATCAGAAATGAGACGCAAGTTAAAGTCGAGAATTGATAAAACGAGATTTTCTCTAATCTTCTTTTTTAAGAAGGAAATTTCTCGAGCGTTTGCATTACAATGTTATCTGTCCACGTGCTATGTTCGAAGATAAAATAGACGCTGACATCTTGTGACAGAAGCTGATACATGTGGAATTGCTATTAGCGTGACTAACAGCACGATGTTGTGTTCGAAAATGATTTTTTCGGAAATTAATTTTTGGAAATCGTGCGAGTAGAGACGATACGTGCAAACGGAAAGCGACAGATTTAGGTCGTTTGAAAGAGTTTCCTTCTTCCGACCGTGGCGGCGTTGTGCCGAACTACCTGATCATTCGCCTCGAAAGTGGCATACGTCTTTGTCGCTCATTCGTCTGACGCTCGCTATCAGGGCGATTTACGATGTGCATAAATCAGCCGTGACTCTCGAGACACAACGCGGAGTACGCGGCATTAACATACTGTTCCGGCGACGCTCTTCTGGCTAATTAAAAATCGTGACTTTCAGATGGATTCTTTCTTCCTTTATCCCTTCCCCTCTTCCCGTAACACAATCTGCACGAATCAATTTACCCGAAGAAATCGATTTCGGAATTATTACATTGCGAAGTAGAAAATTCTCCTTCTTTTCTCTCCCCTTTTTTACTAAACGAAATGTTTGCAGAAACAAGTTTGAAAATTCGTGTGTATGTTAATTTCCGAGTGTCTATATTTTATTTATTTAGGAATTTTGTAAACTGTTCTTATTTATATTTATTTTTTTTAGAAGTAATTTCACTATGTGTTAAAATAATGCAGTTTGTTAACTACAACGACAGATTATCTCGAGTATATCAGATCTGTGTGAATATTTATGACATTACCGGCGAGACAATGTTTAACATGAATGTAGAATATTCTCGCGCGCTTTACATCCGTATGCAATATACACGCGTGCAAGTTCGAAAGCGGTCTTTTCTATGTCGCCAAGACTCCCACGATTCGAGGCATATCATAATCGCGCGCACGGCTCGCATGATTCGCTTCGTTATCAGCATCATAAGGAAATCGTGGCGTATTAAAATAATCTATCAGTAATAAGCACGAGAAAACAAGGTCTGTAAAACTGCAGAAGACCTAGAAACAACGAACTTACAGAAGCTGCGATTGCAACGCAGCAATTTGATATTTCGTTGCTGTTCCCAATAATGAGAACTTTCACAATTGCATTAATTGCACTAATTTTCTAAATTATTTTCCACAATTTTAAACAACATCGCATTATATATCTTTTTATCTCGTTATAAAATATAAAATATATTACAAGTTTTACAAATAATGATTTGTTGACTGTTTTCGTTGTTATTTCGTACATCGAATATAACACTTTTTATAAATAACAATTTTCACTAATTTACTATCAAGATTGACAACATCGCATTACTTAAATCGCGTATAAAAACTCTAGAGAGTCTCTAAACAACAGCCATAATTATTCATCGAAGCGACAGAGAATCTTATCTCGATAATGTATAAAAATGATCTTTATTACTGCTATAAATCTTACTACTCACTCTTCGAACATCCATTTTTGTCACAGTCAGGAACTATTCGTCAGAAACATGTCACAGATACACGTAAAATCAAACTCACTCTTTGTCCCAATTAGTTTTCTCAAAATTGAATTTTCTCAACTTTCTTTTGTCATTGTCACATCACGCAACGTTTATCGGAAAGCGCGCAAAAAACTCGGTGCTATATTTCACGTCGCCGAGAAGATGAGGATCGAAGAAGATCGAAACTTCATACGCGATCATACACGCGTGTGAGAATCGAAAGAAAAAAAATTAAAAATCAAGGAAACCGGGAAGAGGAAAGAAGCGCACTCGACCAAGGTCAAAGAGAGAGTCCATTGGAGCGTCTTCGGCCGAAGTTACTTATATACATTTGAGCTTCTCTCCTTCTTTCATGACACTTCACTCTCCCTTCTTGTGCACCTTTCCCTCGCACCGCAGCAGGGATTCTAATCTGTGCATTCGTCCCGATCTTACCTGTTTCGAGAAAGAATCGAGGGTTTTCGACAATCTAGCACCGGCAACCCTTGTCATTCTTCCCCTCGATAATGGATGTTCGTTTCTTTTTTTTAGAAAAGTAACTATAATCTCTACATAGAATCGACTCGTCGTAGCTTGGAATGTCGTTTATCGTGGTAGTAAACATTCCTTTGATTATAGTTCTCTTTCCCTCGGTTGACAACAACAGCCGACGGAAATTCTTTACGTAGCGCGATAGTTTTTGTACAATGTCTTTTGTAGCATATATTTTTCTGTTTACCTTTTTGTTGAATTAACAATGTGTATCGTTAAATTATTCTCATATGTCATAGTTAATTAATTTTTGTGAATACTGCAGGAAAAAATAGAATTAAATATCAATGCGCGCGCGCGCGCGCGCGTAATTACGCTCTCGTACGTGTGATATTTATATAATATTACTTTTCTTTGCGAGAAAAAAGTAGAGTTTTGAAATAACGACAAGATATAAAATAAATTTAATGAGTAAATTCCACATGAAGCGACTCGTTTTGATCTGTGATCGTGCACAAAATAACCAACGTATAAATGTGCGCGAACGCGCATAATATATTTTGTTCGGACATTACACCCGGTGCGACTTTCTCGCCGCTTTCTGGCGATTTTGTATTCCGTAGATTCACCCTCGATTTCCTCGTCGTAAGGTCGCCGCGGTAAAAATCGCGCATTCTGAATCGTCCGACATTTCACCTGGAAGGAACTGGTCGGGGATGTGTGTGTAATGTCCTGACTTCAAAGTATATATTTACTTTATATTTTCCTTACTCGTTGACAATTATTACTTGTTGATAATTATTATTACACAAAATAATAATTTGTGAACTATTAAGTTTATTTAAAAAAAACAAATATAAAGAAAACTGTGTGTCAAAGAATTGAAATGTAAAGGAATATTTAAAACACACACACACACGTACTGGTAAACTTAAAGCTATTTACAATCATAGTATCTTGAAGCACTGAACAAATAGACAAAAATAAAGCAAAGTCAGGACAATTGTCTATGTTTCATCTGCATATGATTGTGTGTGTGTGCGCGCGCTAATTTGTCTCATATTTCCACGAAATCCCGTCTAATAAAACGAGAATATTTGCGCGACAACATCAATGAGCTATTACGTTATAAATTACGTTATAAATGAGCTATAAAGTACGGTATAAATAAATCCTATACGAGTTGCATATGTATTGAGTCATTTGACGGCACGATGAAGCGGCAGTTTGTCAACGTTCTCCTGTATCTTCTGTGCTTCGGTCTGATCAGAGTCGCCGAGTTTCAAACGATCAGTCCGAAGCAAATTTGCTCCTTCGAAAATCAGAAGATCGAGATAGTTGACGGCACATGCCAGAATTATTACCTATGCGTGGACAACGGTTTCAATCTGATCCCGCTAAAATTGACGTGCGCCTTCAATACCATATTTGATCCAAGTGTGGGGATATGCTTGCCCGGTATATGCGACCAACGCACAACGCTAGTGTCACCATCTTGCTATCGATACGGCCGGTTTCCCGATGCATCGGATAACACTTGCAATAAGTATTATTTGTGTTACTGGGATAGCATCACTCAGCAATACACCGTGATACAGAATCTTCAGTGCCCGAACTCACTGTTGTTCAATCCAAGATCGGAGAAGTGCGTTTCGCCGGAGAGCTACACGTGTCCGGGATTTCAAGGATAATAAGGAACAACAATATATCACGTAACTATCGACATCTGCAAAACGTGTCGATATGTACTTACACGGAAATATTAATGTTGTAGTCACGAAATAGTCGGCAAATTAATTTACTTGTTAAATAAATTGTTTGTTGCAGCAAAGATACTTAAATTTTGTAAGATTTCTTATTTAACTTCCTACATTTAATCGAATATTATTTATTGTATTTCTATGTTTAAACGTATGTGTTTATTATTTTATATAGCGATCAATAAAAAACGATGAGAAAACAATTTAAAAAATTTTCCAACTATAACTAAAAAGATGTTGGTTACCAACGTATTTTTTTTTATGGCGGAAAAACTGTGACGTACGTGTCATAATAATTGTCTCTAATTAAAAATTCTAAACACAGATTTCTTTGATGTAAAGCGGATGTTATGGAGTGATAGAAAAACAATAAAAGTGGACCCCTCTGATTATGGCGTACTTAATACCTCGTGCTTATCACGGCCGACGCATTCTTTTCAAACTTAATGAAAACAATAAAAGTACGTAACAATTCCTCGTTAGTGCAATCCATTATAGGCGCGATTTCGGCCAGTGCAATTGCGCAACCGTTGTTTACGATTAATTATTTTCGAGCGTTATGAACACCCGAGCTATAATCATTCGCACAATAATCAAGCGCTTTAAAGATAACTTAAACGTTGCAAATATCGGCTTCGCCCTGTGCTGCAGCACAGATGAAAAACGGGATAAACATAACGTCACACTGTAAAAAAAAAAAAAAACAATCAGTAAATATAAAGAACAATATCTGTTTATTAATTACAATTATCATTTGCTGTCTTATATTGTTAAAGCAACACATTAGCAACTGTGTGTTAAAAAGAATAATAATGTGTTTAACGTTTAATTATATTCGTTTGCAGTTGTACATACATTTTTTTTTGTAAACAAAACTCTACTCTTATAAATAAAAGTTTCTCGATCGTATTTTAAAAGAGAAATTTACACAATTGTATTGTAAAATTATCATTACAACTTATGATTAAATTAATGAGTAATCATACAACGTTTATACATAATAAAATTTTGTCCAATTTCTCTCTCCCTCTCTCTCTCTCTCTCTCTCTCTCTGTTTTTCTCTCTTTCTCTTTTGTTGAAATTATTTTATGTTGACTTTAAATTTAAAAATTACCTGGAAATAATGAAATAAAATTCTTGTCAGTATATCACCACTCTCAAGAATGGCTTTTGTACAATGTAAACTCGGTAAAACTTCTAAGTTTGCTGCCCATCGGCGCCTCTCCGATCCTTTCGTTCGACCAGTGTCCAAGTTGTTTTTCCGCGATCTCTCTTTTCTTTCTCGAAGCAATTCTGTCATCTTTGGGATCTGATATGATATCTAACAGATCGGTTTTATCTGTTTTGTTTTCGTCACTGAGCAAGGTCAGATTAGACTGCAACTGCGATATAATACGTTGGAATCCTGTCGAGATATCTTCTCGTAACTTTAACAACGCCCGTCGCACGATACTTAGCTTGTCCTTGTTCGTCTCTTCTGAAAGAATTGCGCTTTCGTTTTCTGTATTGAACGTGGCGTTTACATTTTCGATATTTACACTATCAGTTGTTTCTTCCTCGGAACTATTTGTCGTCGTGGAAGGATACGTCTCCTGTGTCGAATTCGAAGTGTCTGTTGTTTCTTCATCGGAATTATACGTTGTCGTAAAGTTTGTGTCGTTCTTCGCCGGATTTACGGTATCATTTGACTCTTCTTCAAGAATATTTGTTGGAGTTGTGAAGTTTTCGTCGTCCTTCGCCAGATTTACGGCAACAGTGGTTTTGTCCGCGTTGCTGTTCGTCGTCGTCGAAAGCTGTTCTTTCTTCGTCGGATCATTATCTTGAGATGGTGATATCAAATCTTTTATCGCATCTTTGATCTCATCAAGACTTCTTCGTCTTCGAAATTTTGCTTCGGAGCTGGGATTTGAATCTTCAAAAGTGTCTTCATAAGAATTGTTCAATATCTTGCTGATATGCGGATCGTTCGTTAGATTGTTCAATGTAGTACAGTTCAGCAACGCATTTAAGGCCTCCAAGTTAACGGAGTCGTTCAAAGATTTCAGTTGTTCAACCAAATCGGTATGGTCGTGATGTTCTATATCTTCGTACAGTGACAAGTGCTTCTCAACCTCGACCAAGTTGCGCTTCTCCTTCTCGTCAATGTGCTCCAGCAAAATCTTGATTTTCAAATTCAACTTGTGCTTCTGATACGGGAGCGTGCTTCTTCGAGTTTCTACGGTAGTGGGAACGTTCTCGCTCTTCGAAATATTATCTTCTTTTCGAATGATTGTTGTGTCAACAACACTCGCAGTAGTTGTGTGCTCGATTCTGCTTATTTCTTCGGACGATTCGGTGATTATCGATGAACTGTCAGATTTTGATTCATCAACGATGACCTTCTCCTCCTCCTCCTCTTCGAAACATGTTTCCGATTCGCAAGATTTTGTGGTCGTACCGCAATCTTCGGACTCAAGACAAGCTTCCGAACTGCTGACACAATCCTCGGAGTTCTCACAAGACTCGCCTTCACTACTTGACACTGCCGTCAATTCATTTTTTCCAGTGACCTTCTCTGTTGTCTCTTCGCTTTCGGATGTTACCACTTCTTCGCTTTCTTTTTCTTTAGATGCTGAGATTACGGTTTCTGTCGACTGCTCTATCGTTTCTTCATTTTCGGATGTTATTATTTCTTCGTTTTCTTCGGATATTGAAGTTATACTTTCTGCTGTCTCTTCGGATATTACCACATTTTCGCTTCCTTCTTCTTCGGATGTTACACTTTCTACTGAATGTTCTATCGTCTCTTTGCTCTCATGTGGTATCACTTCTTCGCTTTCTTTTTCTTTAGATGCTGAGATTATGGTTTCTGTTGACTGTTCTATCGTTTCTTCGCTTTCGGATGTTGTTATTTCCTCGCTTCCTTCTTCTTCGGATGTCGAAGTTACACTTTCTGTTGTATCTTCGCTTTCGGATGTTATTACTTCTTCGCTTTCTTCCTCGTTAGATTCTGAGATTACGATCTCTGTTGACTGTTCTATCGTTTCTTCGCTTTCGGATGTTACTTCTTCGCTTTCTCCTTCCTCGGATGTTGAAATTATACTTTCTGCTGTCTCTTTGCTTTCGGACGTTACCATCTCTTCGCTTCCTTCTTCTTCGGATGTTGAAGTTATATTTTCTTTTGTCTCTTTGCTTTCGGATATTACTATCTCTTCGCTTTCTTTTTCTTTGGATGCTGAGATTATGAATTCTGTTGATTGTTCTGTCGTCTCTTCACTTTCGGATGTTACTATTTCTTCGCTTCCTTCTTCTTTAGATGCTGAGATTATGAATTCCGTTGACTGTTCTGTCGTCTCTTCACTTTCGGATGTTACTATTTCTTTGATTTCTTCTTCTTCTTTTTCTTTCTCTTCTTCTTCTTCTTCTTTTTTAGATGCTGAGATTAAAGTTTTTGTTGAATGTTCCGTTGAAGGAATCGTAGTTGTGATATACGGAGCAGTACTGATTTGCGAAGATATAACGTTGTCAGCTACATCTAATTCTTTTCTTGTCGATTCGGGACTTAATAATTCCTCGATAAGTTCTTCGGACGTAGCACGTTTCTGTTCGATTTCTTTTTTCTTTAAAGTGGGAGTTGTTACCGTAGGTTTTAGCGTAGTAGCAATATGATCATAATAGTCAAAACTTTTAGATACTGTTGTGAACTCTGCGCTTGTTGATTGAATTGTTGCCGATTCTGAAGATTCAATTGTAATGTCTGGCACATTGATAGAAAATGAATCAGATATGGATTTGTCTTCTTCTGATATTGATAATTCTTTGGAAATCTCTTCCTTCGTACTTGTTTCCTGATCTTTTACATTTGGAATTGTTATCTGTTTGTTCGTCGATGTTTCACTCTTCTCAGTTGCCTCCGTTGTAGATAATTCAACTGACGATTCTGTGGATAATTCTTCCGAAGATGATCTAACATCTGTTTGTTTTAAGCACTCTGGATCTAATGGATTCTCGTCACAGTTTAAGCTTTTTCCAGAAATTGTAGTTGATATCTCGGGAGCGACTGTTGTTTTTATCGCCTCCTCGTCAGACGACAGTTTTTTAGTGACACCAGTAGATAACTTCAGAATTTCATCACTACCCTCGGAGTCGCTGACTGTCTTCTCAGTTGAACCGATTTCCTGGCTTTTTGTTGGAATTTCATTAGATACCGTGATCACGTCACAAGATCCATTTTCGCAAGATTCGGTGCTTTTGTCCGTATTTTCTTCGGAACTGTCTGTACAAGGTTCTTCGTCAGACTTCACCGTCAGCAAATTTATCTTCGGACTGACCTTGATCTCCACTCGTTTTTTCGGATTATCCGAATTGGTGTACTCCACAATGTTCTTAGTGACAACCGGACCGACTCCGCATTTCACCGTTTTGTATTGCCAATCTGTGATATTGCCCTCGTGACTGACTGAAGTGAAGTTTACGACCTTACTGACTTGGGTGTTCTCGTCTATGATCTCGAACAAGGCTGTTTTGCCAATTTCTTCATCGTTCGTCGACAATTCGCCCTCAAATCTCTTACATTCGAGATATCTATCCGGTATAGTCGCCGAGTTCTCGAAGGAGATTGTGTATTCCCGAATCACCAGCCTCTTTGGCGGTCGGACGTTTTTGTCCTCTTTGATGGTTGTAGTCTCTATCCAGCACAGAGTCATGTCCTCGCCCTCATGAACGCTGGTGAGCGTTTTCGCTTTGGAATTGTTGCCAACAAGTTTGTCAAACTCTTGGTCGACGCTCAGATTATCCGTCGTGTTCTCGAAGCTGCTCGTGTACCACTGATTTTTCCTCCTTCCGCTCACGCAATCTGTCGAGGGTTCTTCTACGATGTCGAATGCTTTGTTCGGCTTCTTCGATGACGCTGCAGAATGATGTTTATCGCGATGTTTCTGAGGACGATGAAAACTTCCACGGATGTTGATATTCACATTTTCATTGTAAGATTTGCTATATAGAAAAATCAAATGATTAGCTTTGATAATAAAACCGTTAGATACTTACACAACACAGTTGTATGTTTTTCAATACTACTTGTTTTTCTTTTTAGTAACAATTTATTATAGAGATTTGTTTTATTAATTATATTGTACTTGTGTTGTTAAGAAATTATACGGTTTACTAACTGTCGGCCCTTCAGTGATTTACGTGCGACGATATTTTCAGCATTTACAACGCTTACATGCTCGGACGCAACAGCAAATGGTTTTGCCATTCTTCTTGCACGAAGTCGCACAGTGTCATCTCGATTATTATTATGACAATTTGTTTCTTTCTCTGTGATCGCATCCTATGTTTAAAGAAATTGATATAGATATAAAAAAGAACTTGACGGAGGAATTTAAAAAATTTTAAGCAAAATGTGAAAGATATGTGGGAAAATAAAAAAAAAAATACATATTTTTTCAACGTGTATAATAAATATTTGTAAAAATAGATAACAATATAAAAAACAGTATAGAAAGAAATTTTATTTTACTATGCACAGAATCACTGTTAGTACGTTAGTACTTCTACGAAAGTATTTAGAAAGTTAATTTACAGACTTGGTCTACGATAAAACCAATAAACTGCATTCATAGTATTACAGTTGCAATCAAGCGTGACACGAAACGTTAATTAATAACAGATCTGAAACATCTGTCTCAATTATTTCTCGAAAGTAATCTGAAAAAGAAGAAATTTGCGAAAGTTTTTTTGAAAAAAGCGCCAATTAAAAATCAACAATTAACGATACGAGAATAAAAAAAACTTTAACGCGTAAAATTTTAGAAACGTGATAAGACACAATTATAAATTTTTAAAAATCTTGATGAAGTAGATAAGCTGAATAAACAGAAAGTGTGAATAAACTAAGCAATAACGGTGAAAATAAAAATAAATATAATATAAAAAATATAAAAATTTATAATAAATAAAAACACTACTCATATATAGGAAATTAATCAATCAACATACTTGATCTACACGTGATGAATGAAAAGTAAGTGGGATCGCGTTATTATGTCCGCACCAACAGCACACCTGTTGTAAATGAAACGCACGTAATATTTAATCGCTAATTTACTGTGAGCATAACATCATAATACATTTTTGTTGTTAATATATAGAAATAATTCAATTAGAAAATGCCACTTTCCCGATTAGCCGATCAATCCACGTAAGCTCGATATCTCGGCACGCATTTTAAGATTAATTTAAAACGACTACCTACATAGCGTACCGACACGAAAGTGATACTGGTGGAGAAATAAAATATATGTTACATCGCGATAAGAACAGCAATATCCACCAGAATCGACTAACAAAAATCTGTATATTTTTTTAGTTTATTATTTTTTTAATTTATGTTTGTAATATTAATAAAAAAGGTTACATGTGTGACCTTAATTACGTATTTTTAAAATAAAGAAAATTATGCAAGAATTTCGCTTTTATTTGTTTCTTCTTATTTTATTCTCTATTTTATGTATACAGAAATAATTTCAACATTTTAGCGTGTTACTTTCTTTCTCGTATTAAACACTCACACTATATGTTTTGTAATAAAAAGTTAATTAAACATCAATTTTTCTATCAATTGTCTATAGTTTTCTGTGATCTCGTTAACTCTTAAGTATTTTATCTACTAAACAAGAATTAAAAAGACACAACATACCACAAGAATAAAAAAGATGGAAGGCGCGCGAATCAGCATCGCCCCGCCAGTGTGTGTTCCCCGTTCTTTTCGATTTTCCTATTTCGGTCAGCGCAAACACAGCCTACATCCGACACCAGGTCAAAATTCTGACTTGCTGTTAATAAAGTTAATTTAATCATTCACTCCTTGCATATTACGATTTGACAATAAATGGTTAACAAATTTATCAAAATAAAACTTTCAATTAAAAATAAACAACAAAATCATGTTCAAAGAAAAATTAAATTGCTTTTTTGTACGTAAAGATGTATGTGTAATTAATATTGACCACAAGACAAATGAGAGAGTGCAAGATCTGATGACGACAACACTCATCGGATGTTGAATCGAAGTGTGTTACTCTCAAGTGCCAACTCGGCTGGACCTAGCACCTTCGGTAAATGCAAACCACCATCCCCACCTAATCATCAAATCCCTCGATCTCCCCGCTCCTTTTTAAGCCACCGATCCACCATCTTGATCTTCCGGTCTTGTTATCAGCAGCAACAACGTTTCGTCTCCTGTTCCTCGTCCCAGTTTTACCGATTGTTCTTTTCCTCCGTGGTAACGACAATTGGCTGATTAATTGATTAATGCATCTTTGACTGCCAACGCCCACGAGCAAAAATCATTTGCCACCGAAATAATTACCTCGTCAAATAATTTTTATGAGACTGAACAAAAGTAGCGAATGTTTCGCGCGCGCGAAATCGAACGTACGCGCGAAAAAAAATTCTTCGTCTACGGCGTGTTGACAACTTTCGCGAATAATGAGGGATAAATGGACGCTAATAAGCAATACAGTGTCATACCACATCGCTATTTTGAGTAAATTACGCCTTAAAATTAAAAAAAAAAAGATGTTTGTACATATTTTTTTTAAGATGTTTGTGTATTTTTCATATATAAAAACATTTAAGTTTCGAAAAACACAATTAAAAAATCTTTCATTGATAGCTAAAGAAGCATACTACACAAATATCTCAATATTTCAGTTTTTATGGGTTGACACTGTATCGCTTATTAGCGTCCAAATAGAATATATAAAGCAATGTTCACAAATATATATTAAAAGTAAGTTTTACAAATATATGTTAATGTTTTACAGTATACAGATGCAAATTAGTTTTCAAATAAGTTAAATGTCACGTACTCAAACTTATTTAATTAAGCTTTATATATTGAAGTTTGGAAGGCGCAAACTTCGGTAAGAGTTGTTTCGAAACTTAGGATAGTGGGCCCAGTTAGTGTGCCTGGCCCAATTAGTGTGTGTTTGCTTTCAACTAACGATTATTAAATAAATATTAAAAATAAACATTTC
>QVOB01002806.1:0-19861 GCA_014839585.1 Pseudomyrmex concolor | reverse complement strand
CGTGGATTTACGTCAGTGACGTCAGCAATATAAACTTGTATCTTCTTGCACGAAGGCGAGCGAGGAAGAGACGTGAAAACCGTGAGATAGACATTCTGTGTGCGTCAGGTACGTCCTATCGATATCTTCGCGGAACGATTTATCGAACCTGTTCGCCGAATACAAAAATCAATTACCTCTTAACGCTAACTCAATCGCGGCGAGAGCAGATTGTTGTTTGATAAAAAAAAGAAGAAAAGCAAACCGTTTGCGGTGCGATCGCATCGCGCTGAATTGTCTGCGTGCGAGACATCGGGAATATGAATCAGCAGCGAGACGAATTAGCGGAGAGGACTCGTGAATCGTGATGATAAATTTCGTGAGAAACATTCTCTCACAGGCAAAGACGAATTCGCTATTAGCTTGTCTCTCTCTCTTTCTTTTTAGTCTTTCGTGCGCGTTTCCTGCGAAACTTACTCCCACCGTATCCTTGATCTCTTGCGCGCGGTTTATTCCGTTTATTTTTTTGACTTTGAACCGTGTCGAGCCCAATAAACTTTGGGATCCGCCACGCCGGAGAGAAAAGGAACAACTGGCTCCTCGACTCCGTCTACCCCATTCGACAATGTAGGAAAACGTTCTTCTCGAAGCGACCACTTTAACCGAAATGAATCTCCTTCAGCAAATGGATGCGCGTCCTGATGAGCTTTTAACTCTGACGCTCTGTTGTCTGATTTTTCTCTTTTACCGCGTGATGCGCGCGCGAGATCTCCTTTTTTTGCCGCAACATTATCATATAATTACAACCGATCACATGCGATAACACGCGCGCACACACTACATCATTATATAACATACAATGCGTAAGTCTGACTGCATTGATTTAATTTTTTCTTGTGTAAAACAAGTTTTAACTTCTGTTTGTATCTATCTCTCTCTCTCTCTCTCTCTCTTTCCTCTGTTCATTCCCGATTTCAAGAGGATGCGCAGCCTGAAGAGGCACGCACGGCGATGAGTCAGTCCTGAAAGTACCTAGCTCTACGTGCACAAAGCTGGGTGGTACTTGACTGTTAGCTATGGCGCGGCAACTTTCAAGACACCCTGTAGGCTCGCTCGGGATAGGCGAGTGTGTTTGCGAGTGTACATACAAACCGTCGGGAGGCAAACCGAAAGTGGTTGACCCTGAGAGAGTCCGGCACAAAGGACTGATTCACCCCGGGGCCAACGCGGGAGAGTCCTCCCGTGGTAGGAGCTCGTCCGTTTTAACCCGGGTCGAGTCTGCGCGCACGAGATCCTTTCGTGACATAATCCGCCGGAACGGTGGCACATTAATATGTTTTCGATTCGGAGAAAACCAAATCGTCGCGAATATACATCAGTCCCTGATTCTCCGTTTGATATAAAACAAATTAAAAAATTCTGCGTGGTCTTCTCGAACAAGCACGTACGTAGAATATTTGTTCAATTATCGTAGGTCTCGTTTTTATCTTATCACTTTTTATAGTTTCTTTTATATTATCTTTTCTCTTTTTAAACTTTATCGATATATAGTTTTTACGTTACGTTTCTTGGAGAAGTTAATTAGTCCGAGAAAATAAATAGAATTTTAATTTTTTAGTTTGGTTTGGGAACTAACATTTATGTTAGAGAATAATAATTTTTAGTAGCACTCTTGTGACATTGATTCGCAGTGAATGCACGAAATAACATTGCACAGCAGGTTGATGGAATAATAAATCTCGCGCGAACGAACACAACGTGCACTTCATAACAGTCATCGTTTCCTTTTATCATGGGATATGGACCAAACGTACAATTACTTGGGAAATGATGACCGGTTGAATTAAATTTTCCTTTCCTCTCTGTCATTTCGCCGCAATGTTGATTCGCAAACCAACTAATTTTATCACGCTGCGTTTTTCGTTCTCACACACTTCTGTGCGCGATGTGCGTTTTTGCCACGTAGGAATTCGATGTGTCTCGCACATTTGAGAGAAAGCGTCTCACATGTTCGCAAACAAAAAAGCGACGCAATGTCGCTCGAAGTTATCGGTTTCTCTGGTTTCTCTTCAGGGAAAAGAGAAGATTCGAAAATTAAATCTCTCAAAAGCGCTGCATACAAATATTAATTATACAAACTTTTTTTATTAACTTCTCGCGCACACAAGAAATCCGCGTATCATCTCTGAGGAAGTAAAAAGAGATAAAAATCTCTACTAGCTTGTTACGAGCAACTGTTTGGTTCGAAGAAATACTCTTTGTATGTGAAAAGCGATATTCTCCCGTTCTGCCGGGGGAATAAAAATCTCAGCTCGCCGTGAAATATAGCGTGACGCGCTAGAATTAATCCGCTCGAAAGGCGTGCATCTCCGCGCGCGCGCGCGCAAGCGCGAGGAGACTTGATCGCGGATAAAAGCGAGATAATTAAAAGTCCTTTCTTTCTCTCTCTCTCTCTCTCTCGGATGGATTTGCTGGACATCTATAAAGCCGCGACGAGATAAGCTGGGAGATCGCCGGGAACAAAATCCATATCGCTGCCGGACTGGCAAAAAGGACGACAAAACAAACCCGCCGTGAAGCACGCGATTATCCCCGAGTTAGAAACGGCTCCTTGCGAGTCATTAAAGGATATTCTCTAACGACAATTGCAATTTGCAAAGAGATACGCCTGCGATACGATTAAGTCTCGCTCTACCGATCTCGAAGACTTTCACCTTGATCGCAATCGCGATCCTTGCGTAACTTTTCAGCATTATCTATTCACATACGCGATTCGGATAAAATTCAATTACGCTTCCTGACACAATACGCGAACTTCGCGTAATGTAATAATCCGTTCGAATATGAATTTTATTAAATCAGAGGCAATAGAAAAAATATATGTATGTATCATATAAAATGCAAGAGAAGATATATTTTGCTGGAAAAAGAAAGTTCGGCCCTCTTCTTTTAAAAGTGTTTTCTTCTGATGTAAAACGTACCTCGCGCGCTGTGTGAATGTTACCTGAGACAACTTTTACATCATTTGAATGCATCGCATAACTCAAGGCTATCTCTGTCTTAACATTAACGGACAAAGGGATTACGGTGGAAAATGACCGTAGGAGTCACAACGGAAGACAGCGCACGAAAGGAACATGTACCTATCCAACTTTAACCGCATACATTTCCGAAGTTTGTTGCGTACATACATGCACTTATACGCGCAATGCAATCTATCCGTCGCATTTTCATGGACTTAGCTTTATTTTATGTATCAACTCTTTCTCAACATTTTAATTATGTATTTATTCAGTTCGCGATCATATACAGCCTCGAGTGCGACATTTAGCCGCTAGAAATTTATATCGGCGACTAAATCAAGGACGGTGCTCCCCGGTTTCATAAATGAAACACTCGCGGAGGAAACACTGGGCTTAGGATTATATTATTGCGTGAGTTCGCAATCGGAGTTCTCTCTTACTCTCGCTATCGAAGGATTCTGCGTAGTTTTAATACCGCGAGAGACCAGTTCTGCTTGTTTTCCCCTCGCTTCGTTACCTCACGGACCTTCGGAAACGGTTGAATATTACCGATGTCCTTAAGCTAGCAGAAGAGCCGGTCTTTGATATTCAAAACGGATTTTCTCGCGTTTCTTTTTATTATATATTTTATTTGTCGAAAAACTCCGTCGCACGATCTAGCGCGATTAGATGTCGATTAAAAAAAACAAAGTTGACCTCATCAGTAAATACAATATAAAAGAAAAGTAATTATAAAATATTAGATTTAAAAAAAATATAGATGCAATAAATATAATCGTTTGTTTGATTTATAAAAAAAATCAGTAAATTTTGAAAAAAATATATTTCAACATTATCGAAAGTAAAATCGTTAAGATAAAAATTTCTGTCTGTTATCAAAAGGCGAAAGAATTTGCACTGCTGACGTCGCATCCCGTCGATTTACAACGCGGATGTCAGCAGGTGCGAGATTTCCGCAAACGTGTTATTACGTCTTATCGGCCGAACGCCGAACTAAGACGTTCCGTCATTCCGTGCGCTGGCGAACGACTAGACCATTGTATGCTTAATTACAAGTGCAACCGGTCAATTTCACGGTACGCGCGAACGACGAACGATGGCCCAGTTCCATTGTGCCCGGAGAATCTCTTCATTGAGACTCCTCGTTCTCCTTCTCCGTTCCGAAAGCGAATATCCGAAGAAGCGGACCGCGCGAAAAGTATGCCGGCTCCGCAATGGACGCATCGATTACACTCTCTTTGGAAGATAAAGCGTTCTCTCCCGTGTGTACATGCGTCGCACGTCTGTGTGCAATATATCTATATACGCGGATGCGCACATTGAGCAACTACGTGTCTGGAATCCTCGAAATGTCAAAGGTTTAATGCATCTTCGGCGGATGTGCATCGATCCTCCCTCGTCCCACCGAGACGCTTTCAGAAATCAGCTGTGCGATTGCGCTCAAACAACTATCATGTAATATATTGTTATAAGATTGTTTTACATTTTTCTCTGGGAGAGAGAGAGAGAGAGAGAGAGAGAGAGAGATGTAGAAATTTTTGTTTTCACGTAAAATTATAGCTATAAATTTTGCGATTCAATCAAAACTCATCAAAATTTTCAACGTCGCAAGCAAAAACTTTGAAATATCAATAAATAAAAATTATTTTAAAACGTTTCCAAATTGACTCCATTGAGATTCGTTCTGACAAATGTCATCCGAGCGCAAACGCGGTGACCTTTACGTATATAACATAAAGACAGTCGGGAGCAGAACGGCGATGGTAATGACGACGACAACGACCCACGACGAAGACGACGACGACGATGATGATAGTGCTGGGGATTTTCTCGAGGCGCATCCTCGGCGACGAGGCAGCAACCTATACTCTCGGCTGCCTCATCGGAGAAGCCTGTGTTACCTAAGATATTTTACTTTCTACATTCCGCGCGAGACAATACGTACTACACCCACACAATTTGCTTGTGTTCGTGTGTACCTGTCTGCACGAGAGACGCGGTTTTATTCAGGTCGGTCGGCGGCGAACGACAATTGCTAATCACGAAAATCACCAATAGTCAAATCGTTTGCCGCAAAAAAGCCGCGTTTCGTGCAACGTTCAAGTTCGCGCGACTGTGAGACAATACGTGTCTCTCTCTCTCTCTCTCTCTCTCTCTCTCAAGAGAAGATTATCTATAATTCGTCGTTATTTACAATTCGATTTTAACGTTAAATGTGTTGATGATGTTTTGAAATCGCGCCAACGTATCTCGCGTCAAATTCACAAGCCGAATTCCGGTTAAATCGGACGAATTAAAGAAGGCGAGTCAGAAACAGAGTCCTCTTTCTCTCTCTGTAATCGATTCGAACATCGCGGGGTATTTTATCCTGTCGCCTATTTCGTCGACGCGCGCTTTTACTTTCGTCTATGCTTCCCGTGCGGTCGACATTGCAAGGTTATCCGAACGATTTACGATTGATCGAACGAGAAAGAGAGAAAGAGAGACGATCGCTTGGTTTCTTCCGCGCCCTCGTTATCCCATTTAATCTGCCGCGTCTGCGTAATGCACTCGCGTTCTCTCTCGTTGCGCACGTCGTAATGTTATGTGGAAGAACGGACGGGTAATCACTGCGAAAGATCGCGGATTAATGCAGAAGCCGAGCAAAAAGATCGCGCCGTAATGCACGCCGCGTATAGGACAAAAACTGCTAACAAGAGAGTAGATGAGAGCGATAAGCTCTCAAATTGTCATGTTCCGTTCTTTAACGCGCGTAGGGCTTGCTTCTCAAGCCTGTCTATTCTCGAAACTCGTTCTTTCGGGAAAAAATCTTTCATCGTTTTGCGCGGGGATAAAAATGTGTGCGCGATAAAAAAAATGCTTGAATATTAATATTTTTTTTATTGTATAACAGAAGAGAATTATTAGCTTGAGATGAAAAAAAAAAGAGACATACGCGCGTGTAATAAAGTCACTGCTCTGTAAGAGGCAGATATTTATTTATTAGAAGGACGTGCATTCACATATAGTCTCGTATCGGCCGCGTTACCGAAGACAAATAGTTCTTAATGACAGTTCTCAGTAAAATATATGAAGCAATAATATAAAGCAATAAACGATAATTTCTGCGGAGATATATAAGATAAAACCGATTCTTAAACGGACGTTTAACGCGAACTTAATGAGCCCGTCATTGAAGAGTCGCCATTTATATCCGCGCGCGTTCGCGAGGCATTGAAATCTCCCTCATTGCCGGACGGTGATTGCACTTAAATGCCGTCGTGTCGTTCGAGAAACGTACTATTCAATTTATGATCGCGTTCTTGTATTACTTATCATCGGTTTCTATTCTCGAATTTTAAATACGCATTATTACGATTCTCAATGTTTTTTGTTTACAGGTTTTTGTTTACAGTTTTACAAGAACTTTATTACGTAATGCAGAATTTACCTGGTCGCGTGTGCAGCAATAATTGTTTCTTTTTTTTTTCACGATCTTATCGCGCCGCGATGCGAACTCTGCCGTGCAAAATCTTGAACTTCCGCATGACGCCAGAATCGATTTCTTTCCGTAAAACGGAAGCTCCGAAACACTCAAGATTTCAATTCGCGCGACTGTAATTTATAGTCTGACACGAGCTTAATGGTCTCGTTACTCATAGAAAATATCTCGAATCGGAAAGAAATATTGTTCGCGCGCTTGTTCTCACATTTTTTGTCTGTCTTAAAATCTACTTTGTCGCTCGACATTATTAGTCATCGAGGAAAAATGCAAATTCTGCGCTCGATTAAATATATATAAATATAGGAAAAATCGATAGAGCGGTCGTTAAAAAAAAAATTGCGGTAGCAACGGCCTTGCAATCACCGGAACGGTCCCTTTCTCGTCCGACTGACCGGTGTGGTCACGGACGATATTACATATTTCCATAGATCGAGTCTCCATGAGTCTCCCGAATGTTTATTTATACGTGCGCACCGCGCACAACGAGAATTATTGTAATATATTGCGATATATCGCTCTTTAATTGCGTGCAATATGCAGTAGCACAAAAGAATGAAGCGGAATAGAAATTGTAACGTGAATTTCATATTACGCGATTTTTCTCGACATATTAATAAAAGCGCGAGTTTTTTTAAAATGCGCATATTAAGATATTTAATAACAGTTTTTGAGCGCGAGTGCTAAATATGTAAAAAAACATCGAGTGTTACAATATTGCAACTTGGGCGAGAAGTTCGAGGTGATAATTGACAGGAGACAAACGCGCGTCATATTTTCTGACGCGCGTTGGCACGATTGAGAGGCGACTCGATTTCATTTTGCTGAATATTTAATTAAAAACTGCAGGAAAAACTGGTAACGGCATTTTATATAATTTTATGTGTATAATAAATAATATAACGCGAACGTTTTTCACAAACGACGTAACGAGAAAGTACATTGTCCTGATAAAATTTATGTAACGGCGAAATTACCGATTGGATAATATAGAACGCGCGAAATGTAACAAGAACTCAGCGCGACGGAATGATCTCTCGAAGGACGTGTACAGAAACCGGTGATTTCTCCCGATAATCACAAATGTCTACAAGACACGGCGCGCACAGGTATGTGCGAGAGTGACAGAAATAAACATAGACGAATTGGCGTTCGTAATGGCGCTGGAACCTCTCGATAGCGCTGATCGACAGTGCAAATACTTGGAAAACTCCTTCATGCCAAGCACGCGTCTCTCGCGGAATTGCTCGGCGCGCTCCTTGTAAATTCAAATCTACAATTCCCAGCCGGACGATTTTTCTCGTTTCTTTCCTGTCTGTCCTTTTTTGGCGACTCGCGAAAGACGCGATTATTAACCCAAACGTTTCTCCTGTTCTCTCGTTACTTCGCTTTGCATTAAAATCCCTGCGTTGTTCGAAAAGCACGAAAAAACAGGTGCGTGTGTATATGCAACGTGGCATTTAAATATCGCAAGCTTCTCGTTGAGCAAACGCGCATCAACGAGATCTCGCATTAATGAACGGTGTCGTTAACGCTCAGACCAAACGCATCTGCAACAAGCTCGTAACAACTTTCCACGTGTTCCTTCCTTAACGTTCATTAAACAACCAATTATGAGATTCTAATTAAAACGCGGTAGCTACACTTGGAAAGTTGCCTTTCGTGCGCAAATTCCTTTCGCTGACGAATGAAATGAGCGAGAAGAATGCCGAAGTAACGATTCTCTATCAAAGAGCCGCACAATTTTTCACACTCTCGATAATCAAAATGTTTTTTTTTTTGAGACGCAATATGTTTTCATAACTTTGAACAAGGCCGCAAATAAAAATGCGCAATATTATTTCGTACGAATTTAATTCGGTCTTTATTTTCATAATTTTGTACTGAAATATAATATTGCCATCCGGCTCTTTACGGCCTCGGTCTTTCCGAATTTCGGTTATTGACTTTGAGGAATATCGTCTCTTAATCGACTTAATGTGCTCCCGGAATTTGTATCACCTCATCAAGTCTTTAAAAATTACAAAAAAATTTCTCGATTGGGAGACATGAGAGATTGGAAAACGAAGATCGGTTGGATCGGACTTTGATTAGAAAGTGGGACACAAGCAGACTTGCAGTAGGCTGCAAGATACGGGCCCTCGGGGGCCTTGTCGACCTACACTTGCATAAAGTCCCCCTCTCGTTCGGTGACACCACGACGTACACGCATATATTTGTGTTCTGATGTCACGCTCGTGCGTGTGTATGTGTGTGGGCGAGGCATACGGGTTTCTCGTTCGCGACGTAAATTGCACCTCGGAGCGGAGCTTGCGATCTTACCTTGAGAGAAACGGTGCCGAGCAGCAACAGCAGCAGCAGCAGCTTGCAATCGGCACGAGCCAACGACATTCCACAGTAAACTGCGCGATTTCGCTACAGGTCGTTTCACGCGTCACTCGCCGTCGCCATTCGGCGTGAGCTTGGTTCTTACCTTTCTTTTCGCGCGGGAATGCACCAGGAAGAAGATGCCGCGACCGAGCCCCCAACGCAACCGTCGGAACGCTCGCCTAGACGCGCTTCTCTCATCTCGCCGAGAGAACATTGCACCGTGACTTTTATGACCGCTGCGCTCAGTCCGATTTTTTTTCCCGAAGTTCCAGCGGCAATCGGAGATGAACGAGACGTTCGGTAATGATTTAAGGTGCGATGTATAAGTTTAAACGGACAGTTGGCATACGAGATGCACTTGGTGGAGCACAGTAGAACTCGAACAAATGTCATTGATTTTACCCGGATAGATGTCATCATCGCGACGATTCTCGGGAGACAAACAAGTCGGTTTGCGGATAAATTGCTCGATAATTCCGAATCGGCGACATTATGTCGACTGTTATTAACTCAAATATCGAGATTTAAGTGATAAACGCTGATTCGAAACATTATATCGCAGTTGAAATTTCAGTAGTACAGACTATAAGAAAGATATAAACTGGTTTCGAGAGGTTTTTATACGAAATACAACTTTGTCATTAAAATTAATTTCGAGTTACCGCCGCTCCAATTGGATAAAATACTTCAACTTGTGATTATATAGATTATAAAACGCCGTGTTGCCTGCCTACATCGCTATGGTTATGCATTGTCGGCATGGCATTAATATTAGTGCCCGAGACTGTGGCATTTTCGCGCGAGTTGCCGCAGTCCCGCTTTCAGCTTTGTAATGTCGTTACTCCCACGTGCCAGAAATCCTTAAATTAAAAGTCTTCCTAGTAGATTGAAACCCCGTCATTTTCAGCTAAATAATTAAAACTTGTGTAACGCAGTGTTTTTAGTTGTGAAAAATTAAAAAAAAAAAGATAATAATAACTATAATGTGATGATAAAACTTTACTCGATTGATCAGGAAAATTAAAATCTGTGAAATTGCCGTCTTTCATTATTCAATAGCGCGAATTGTGATTTAATCATAAAACTCGCCTTGTAATTTCGATTGTAAAAATGCTTCAGCTATTTATCACACACAGTTTAATTCTAAAATTTATCTCTGACCCGAATATCTCCGAACACAGGCACGAAGCGAGCGTTTAAAAGCTGGCGATTTCATTGAAGTAAAATTGAAATATAACGATTTGTTCTTTTCTATACGTATTCTGGATATTTAACATTTCGCGTGCAATTCGCCCGACGAGACGTGGAATTTAATTTAATGGCCATAAACGGTCGCGAGCGCGCGACACGGAGCGAGTCGACGGCGAAATGAAAGTACCTACCGATCTATCGCAAGAGAGATACATGCATATAATGCGAAAAAGCGAGAGAGAGAGAGAGAGAGAGAGAGAGAGAAAGATATGTAAACGACAAACGGGAGAGAGAGAAAACGACCTTGCTGTTAGACAAGTCTAACGCGACTAGGTGCGGCGCGGCTGCGTTCGCGGATGATGATTTCAATTTCGTTAAAACGAAAGATAGGTATATATATACGTGGAATCATTATGCCTCGTTTATTACATTGTATCTCGTCGGTAATGAGCGACTACTACCGGGATAAGTGCGCGCGTGCGGTGATTATTTCGATCTGTCAGGTGTGGAGATCATAAAAAAATGCGGATATACGAAGAGAATCTGAGTTGAGCGAACGTGATGAGAGAATGTTCTTCCTGTTAGTTTCGAAAGGATTATTATTTTCTCCTTGTACAATTTCGATATCGAAGCCTCCGCGAAACATTTCACCGTCCTAGTTTTAGATCATTTGTGTAAAGTAACATACGGAGAGAAGAAACGCGTTTTTTTTTGTTAATACAAATTATGTTTTAAAAATAATTCGTGAAAAGTGCAACGAAAAAATTTGCAAAACTTTAACATCGAAAGTTAATCGAAATGCGACAAATTTCTCGTAAACAAATTACCCGACAGGCGCGACAATTGCCGCGGCGGGGAAACTTTCGCAAGGCTTAGACTTTCGGTCATCCAAGTTCGCTGATCCATTCACCCCCCTCAATAAAATTTTAATTATCCGGCACGCGCGCTTGCGCGTTCGCGCGCATACCAAATGCTACGAAAGTAGTTTTACTCTTGCATCTCTTTTATTGCACTGTCACCGAACGGATTGGCACGTGCGACTTTTCGAGCGTGTGTGGCGCGCGCGATGCTTGCTTTCACCAATTCAAATTACATAATTCGCGCAAGAATATTCCGCGAGGTCGCGTAATGCGACAAACTTTCGGCCGCGCATCACTTCTCTCGCCGCGCTCTCTCTCTTTCTCTCTCTCTCTCTCTCATGCCTCACGTGCGTAAATAATTTATTGTGTACGATCTGAGATAAGGTGAGAACGCACACACGCCAGTCGAATTATCTATTAAGAAGCATCAGACTTGACCTTGGCGTAGTCCATTAATGTCCGAGCCGACGACGTGATCGCTGTGAAACGGAATCGTCGTTTCCTGATCGTGGAAAGGAGACTTTTTTGTATGCCAGCTACAACATTCGCGCGCTTCGCGCAACGTTCGCCGACGCCATGCAAATGACCGTCACTCGCGCGCTAAAAGCGCATTTATACTTTCCTTTCTTGCATGCTAAAAAAAATTACGACTCTTATAAAATAAGCGTCAAAGTAGTCAGTCTCTCTCTTTCAATAATGTGTTATGTTCCAGTAATTATTTGTAGAATAAGAATTTAATTTAATTAGCTCTTTAGAGATCGGCCCAGTAGTCTCGCGGTCTGAATGCGAGGTCTACAAGTTGGGAAGATCCCGAGTTCGAATTCACATCTTTGGATTTTTCCGAGCCGGTCTCTCTCAGTCGAATTTTATTTAAATGAAACTGAAAATGAATTGTCCAATTAGGTAACTCTTCAGTTTGTGAAGGTAAAACTTATTGTTACGAGACTGGAAGCTAATTGCTTCGGAGCAATATACATTATGTTTCATAAAGTTCGAAAATGGTTTTATCTTTTGATAAAATAAAATCATTTCTTTCTTCTTATAAAATCGCCGTCGTAGATTTCTATAAATCTGACATTGATTCGAAGTTTTGTTTGTAGAATTATGGTGGTCAGTATGTCCGATTTAACATGAGGAAATTTTTCATATGAAAGTGATTTTATTTTATAATTATTGAACGTACTTAACTTTTTTTTTAAATTCGAACGCGTAAGTTCGTTTTATTCAAATTTATTCATTGAAACTAATTTTCTTTTATTAAAATACGTGAAAACAATAACTCAATTGTTTACAAAGACATTACTTGTTATTGCTGGATATTTATTTTATAGAAAACAAAGAAATAATCAGCTAAATCACACTTATAGTCGTTTCTGATTGTTTTTTTAAGTTTGATAGGAAAACTGGTTGTTTTTCTTTTTTTTTACTTTGGAAACTATGAGAACTATATGTCGACAACTTTGATAATTCTAAACTGCTCTGGATTCTACAGATGCAGAAGGTTATTGACCGAGCAGGAAGGAAACGTTTAAGAAGGATCATTTTGGACCGAAGCGATAGATCCCTACTATGTTTCTGTGCACATATGTGTCAGCTTGTCGATGATATTTATGGTTACCCTTGTCAACCGTATACAATTTCGACTTTGTCACATTTTAGTTTTACTCTTCTATATCTTTATTTTCGTTGTTGCCGGAGTTCAAGTGTTCAGTAAAGATAAAAAAGTCTTTTTTTTTTTTTTATCAATAGATAGCCGTTAAACGACACTGTTTTTCAGGCAGAGAACAATGTAGAATGGAGAGGGATGTTTCTTTGTGTCCTTACGAGTCTGACCTTTTTTCTCCGAAAAAAAAAATGTGTTGCGCAAATGCATCTGAATAACACATGTTACACGATGACACGAATTGCGTGTGGAATAATTCTCAATAAGATTTTAATGTTGTTATTTGTTTGCGAACTGTGTGATAGCTTCGTGTGTGTTTTGAATGAATCTTGATCGACTCATCTTGTTCCCAAAATTCTTTGAGTCATCCAGCTTCGCAGAAATTGCATCGTTTCCGATGATTAATTTTTCTAACATTCAGATAAATCTTTTGACGCGTTTTATAACTATGTACCATAAAATGACGCGCGATTACTTTATAAATAATCTCCTCAAGCGCTTATTAATTTTATTCTCGAATTATAATTTGAGTTAATGAATATAATTACATATGCGTGAGAGATCACACAAAAACTGCTGATCGATCGATAACCGATTCTCTCGGCGTAGCATTTCTATACGCTAAAATAGTCGTAAAAACACACGCGCCTGTGGACGCCTGGAGAACGTGAGAAAAATTTGCCGAGTGTTTTTTTCACACTTGTATTACGCATGCGGAATGCGTTTCCAAGGAATTATACTTCGAATCGGCCGCACGTATATATTCGCGCCGGTTTTACTTCGCCCGGTAACTTAAACACCGACCTTCGATACGGGCTCCCCCGAGATCGGAAATAATTAACATATAACACGTTCTCTGAGAGCGCCATTGTTAGCGTCGCCTCAACGGGATCGCATGTCGCGGATATGTTAATCGTCGTAAAATATAACGCCGCGATGTACGTTGGAAATTAACGTCACGCGAATCGCGAGCTCGGCGCGGAATTTGTTTATGTTGTAACGTATGGCCAACCGCCATATATTCCGTGAATTACGAAACGGACTTGCGAAACCGCCGCCTAAGGTGAAACTAACGCCGTTTATTATCGCACTATTGAATTCGCCGATTGGCGTCATTAATCTCGCAAATTAGCGATCTCCCGCAACTTAATTAACCGAATTCCCGTTTTGCGGTAAACAGTTTCTCGTTATTCAGCCGCTAGTTTGCGATTAATGAATTATATATATGTGGGTGTTCTACAAAAACAACAAACTTGAGACTCTTTATATCTCAATTTTAAAATCACGATTGACCAATTTTTTAAAGAAAATTTTTGATGTTTCTACAAAAATTTATTATACAAAGAGTTTTCGAGATCTTTTGAAATCCGACATTTTGTATCGATACTCCGTAATGTAACTTTTATCGCGAGACTGATAAATGTTTTTTCTGAAATTTCTGAAGCGTATTTCACGTATTCTCGCGCCACGATAGCATCCGTCGATACTTCCATCGTTTATCGCGTGCGATTATTTCCCCCCGCAAAAGATCGGGTTCGATCGCAAAGTAGATCCATTGTTCGCGCGACCGGATCTGCGACCGGGAGAGACTGGATTCCCTGTCCAGTGGAACGAAACTGTAACGCCAGTTCTCCGTGTATCGGTCTCTAGCATTGCTGGAGCCGATCGGACATTGGCAGCAAGTGAAAGTGTCGCCCGCGTAGCTGACCGATACGTACTTACGTGCATATACATGCACACGCAATTCGAGATTGCTACTACTTAGAAATCGACGATCCACGCGGAGGCCGACCCGACCATACTGGGCGCTCGTGCCGATCGCGTGTGGTACCGGTCTCCATATTCCTGTTTCTATTCTCGCGTTCCAGTCGCGAGTTCAATATCTGTTCGTATTGTTGGCAATGATAAAGTTTTGAATAAAAAAAAAATGAAGGCAATAGGTTTTTTTTTTCTATTTATTTATATTGAGGACATCTACATATTTGTGTTAGAGATTTCTTCAACTTTGAAAAATTGTCTTTTCTTAGTTAAGCCTTTAGTTCAGAATTATTTCAGATGTGGAATTTCTTTCTTCATTGATTCTTTACACACACACACAAACAAAATCAAATATATGCGTGAAAATAACTGCGAAGGACGTTCGCGTTTGGGAGACGAGTCGCTCAATTATGCGACTCGGACAAGTGGGTGTGTCGAGAGCAACAGTTCGGTTTCCGTCAACGAACGGTATCGAATCGTGGCGGCGCGTATATGTATGTATGTACACGCGGGTAATCATCGTTACGCGAAGACAATGGAAGTAACACAGCAACGGTTGTTTTTAGTCATTGATTTTATGACAATCTCTTGTACTTGAAGTTCTTCTTCTGAGGGGGTGCTATTTAGCACAATTAAAATTGCACGTATCTATTGGAGCGGAAAAAAATATCGCAATATGAAACTTCAGATTCAGATGATAAAAAGTAATATTTTTGTATATCCTAAATAGACTTAATTGTTTTTCAGCATTTACAATGAGCTTTTACAATGAGCCAAAGAAATTGATATACTCAGCTGTTGTATTGTGGTTTGCGTCAGAACCGCAAACGTTACCACCGCACGGCCTTAAGTTGACAAAAAACGCGAATGAAATAGGCACTTAACGCATATGACGTACGCGCGCAGAAATTTGAGAAACAAATGTCGCGAGTAAAAAAATATCTTTACCGCTAATTATCAAATGTCAAGTATATTCCGCGAGTATAATATGTACACAAATATATATGTTAATTTTTTAATGATAAATTTATCATCACAAGTACGCACTTTTCTGGTAAAAGCGGTTTATAAATCGGATTCTCAAACGAAATCGTGAAACGATTCCTTTGCCACTTGAACGTGAATTTTGCGACGTAAAATTTTTAGACGCAAAAAAAAAAAATGTCACGCTCGATGCCACGACGACTACTCGAGCCGATCGATCGACACGAGTAAGTGAAACTTTAATATATTAAATCGTGTGAAATTTCGCTCACTGGCCACCGGAGTTAAAAAAAAAATCTTGCAGATTTGACATATTGCCCTGCAATGTCCTGCAAGTCATTGCAACTTCAAGGCAAGTTCAAGAATGTAAAGCCGCTTTTCTTTGACGAAGAAAGTTTTTTTTTTTTATGATGAAATTTAGAGAGCGAGTTTTTATTCCAATATTTTATTTAATAAATTTTAAAAATAAATCGAGTTTTGGAGAATTAATTTTTCTAATCGATTTGCACGAACACGCGCGCGAGAATTTATAACGTTTATCGCGGTCGTCCTCGCGCTGCTATCAGAAATCCAGAATGACCGGGGAAAGCTCGCTTGTGCGAGTCGATTTCAAAGGAATCTCGACGAGGTTGCGCCAAGGACGACTCCATTCGTATAACTACGAGATGCCTATTGTCTCCACCTAAAAATCTAATTAATGCTTAATAAATGCGATCGATCAGAGAAGGATTCTCACGTTCGTTTCGTATCCAGACGAAAAAAACGAGATATCCAACTAGAGAGATGAGCGTTTTGTTCGACACAAAAAAACACGCGATTGCGCAGTTCTCTCGAATACTTCCTCCAGAAGAAGATTTTCAACCTTTGATCGAGACTATACCTATCTTCGAACGATCAATTCGATTCGTTCGATAACCGTAACAAAGAAGAAAAACTTGAAATAATTAATTTTTTAGCACAATGCATAAATTATTCATTAATTATTATTCGTCTACAATAATTGTCAAGTATATTAATTATGTATTTAATTGTACGCATTATTCATTTAGCATCATTTCTAATACACCAACGTGCCAATCTCTCAACTATGACAGTGATGTAACTATTCTTTACGTAATAAACGATAGGCAAGTTTTGTTTTTCTATTTTTGAACAAAACAATTATCGTGATCGACACGCTCACGTTAGTACGTAATTGACAATGGACATCTTGGATAATTAGTTAATTAAATTCCTCCGTTTGTGAAGGAGAAGCAATTACGTCTACGAGGAAAAAGACACTTGATGCGCATAACGTAAAATTGTGCGCGGTTGTAATAACGATTCGCTCGATCGGTCGATCGATCGGTCGCAAATGCGTATTCGGAGAAAGCCGCGCGAACGTCCTTAGGAAGTCGGCGCGCAACCTCATCAAGGCCGTTTTCCTCGACGATTCCGCCGCGAAACCGTTAACCCAATTATTATTTAGCGACCGACCGATCGAGCGAATCGCGTTCTCTGCGCGACGACAGTAGCGCAGAAGAGGAAAATAACAGAAAACGTTACATAGCGGCACATCGATCAAGACGATTGCGAGCCGTGTAATCGACCATTCTGCCGATGTGAGTTTGTTATTTACGTATTTTTTCTTTTTTTTTTTTCTATTCGCAAATCGTTCAAGCGCTTGATTGATGAGAAACACGTCGTTTATTTCTCGTCGATTACCATCGTCCACTTTAATCTAAATGATTCCTCTTCTTCAAGGAGTGACGTTGTATGTGTATTAGAAATGTGAAAACATAAGCTTTCTATATAATTAATTAACGAGCGACACTTTGCGGTCGATCGTTTTGTCTGAAGATCGGCCTTCACACTCGTTTCGCGAGTTTTTTCATATATACGACGGTACACGAAAAAAAAATTCGCTAGAATAGCAAAAAATTAGTTATTATATGACCAACAAAAAGACATTTGTTGAGATTATTGAGATTTTTGTTTTGCCAACAAAACATTTTGTGATGAAACAAACAATTTCGTAGACTCAACCATTTTCCTTGCTGACCATATAATAGCAAAATTTTTTTCCCTATACATATCGATGTACGTGCGTAATAATCTCGTCCTAATCGTGCCAAAATAAACACCGTGACTCGTCGTTTTTTACGATCCGAATCTGTGCCATTCTCACGAATCTTAAAATGCTTTAATTTCGAGTATATATCTTAAATAATTATCGAACCATAATCAGATATTTTTTCTCCATTCGTTCATTATTCTCGAACGGAAACTTCGTCCGAGCGTACAAAGAAAGATCAGAGGGGAAGAAGAATCATTCGCGTGGTTGATTGTTCATCTTCGCCCGCCGTTTCGCTCGAAACGGTACTTCACTTCGTCCACCAAGGACGTTTCAATTCTTTCGTGACTGTGTGTGACAGTCTAACCCGGTTGCAGACTACGCGTGCATATAATGACGCGTTGCAAATCCTCAGCTCGCGGATGGGAACAGGGTCTCGCGATGAGGAGGCAGAAGAATTAGATTCCCTCGAATATAATGTCATTCCGTCGTCGTTCGGCACGACCGTAATCGGCGCGACCTGACGTAACAGGCCTAACTGTCCCCGACGCCATTTTGCGAGCGGTGAACGGAGAACGACCGGCTGTAACGCGATAACAGCCTGTTTCGACGACTGGCGCGGCCACTTATTGCAATTCGAGCCGAAACAGCTGATGGTGGTCCGCAGCTACCTGCGGCTCTGTCGGAAGCAAAGTTTTCTGACCGCTTCGCCCCAGGAAAATGACCTTTCCCTTTTTATTTTTTTTTCTAATATAGTCTCCCACTTGTGCACGGTTAAAAGATATATTATTTATCAATATTCAACCGAATGTAAGACAGTTTACTCGGGTATACGAGAAAAAGTTCTCGATGTCCGACAACGTATGCGTTCCGTTCAATTAACCGCGGTTTTTTTTCAACAAAAATTTCACGTTTCATAACCCCGACGTTGGCAACGATTTGTTTTTTGATGAAAGCCTTTCCTGTTGTCATTTGCGGTCTCTCTCGCGATGTCTTTATTTTGTCAAAACACTGGAACGGAACGCACGCGGATAAAATTATCGGCGCGCAATCGGAATATGACTCGTGCGAACGGCGACAAACTATCAATTACTGTATCTAACAAGTATATATACATATGTATACGCTGTGTCTATTGAGAAGTCATAGACCTCCGTCGAAAGTACGGCCGATAGAAACTCAAATGAAAGCTGCTCCGCGCGAGCGGGACAAGTTGCAGCGCCTCGATATGTATATAACTTCGCGATTGACTCTTATAACTATTCGCCGCGAGTTTTATTTCTTTTCCGCGGCATAGAAATCCTCAGTCACGAAGGCCGATCGTCGAACCGATCGATCGCGCGCGCGGCTCTCGCGGGCGGCGAGGAGTAAGAGACACCTGCGTTCGTGCAAAGCGCGTTGCACGCTATCGAGAGACTCACCGGGTGAAAGAAACGTTCATTTTCACCGCGCTCCGTTCGAACGGAGATGAGGAAAAAAAAAACAAACAAACACCGCGCGAATATTTTAATCCTCATCCGAGTGCGATATCTCGAATGGAGTATGGATCGAATGGGTATAGAAAATTGCGCGTTGTTTGCTATTCGTTCTGCCGTCCGACATCCGCGAAAGCGCGCGGAACATCTTGCCGTTAAAGAATAAGCTACGTATTATACGAGCGATATGTTGTTTTCGCGATGACGGGCATAATTAAAGTAATTTCACCTAATCTCATCTGCGTGCACATATAAACGCGAACGCGCCGCGTTTCTCGGCTCGTGAGTGATCTCGATATATGTATGTCCCGATGAATGGATCGCGCCCGGTGACCCATATACACGTCCCGCAATACACGCCGCGATGACAGAGAGAATGCGCGCGGCTGCAAGAAAAAGTCCAGTTATCTCGGAAGGTACCGATATGTTAATTCAAAAGTAATAAGATATTTAGCGAGGAGAGAGGCCTCCTTCGCGATCCGGTCCCGAGAGTCGGTCGAACGAGAAGGCGATGACTCTCGGTCAGGTGAGCCAGACGAATTTTAAATAGTGAAAGTCCGGGTCCGGGGAAGAGCCGATCGTGCTCGAAAAAAACGTCGCTGCCTGTCCCGCATCGCGGTCTCGCGAAAAAGACACGAAGACGTGATCCGCACGAAAATAATCATGGCCGCGACGATCCGGAAAAAAAAAAGATCGGAAATTTGCGCGACGCAATAATGCGGCGGTAAAATTTGCGACTCAACAACGACACACGCGACGGTCGCCTTCTCGCGCGATGAGATGCATCGACGTGATATACGAGTATACGCATTTCACGGCGCGTCGCGGGGATATCGTGTGTCAAAATTGTGGGGTCTTTTTCTCTTGATGATTGATCGCCATACATGAGGAAATGTAATTGGAACGCGGAGTGTTTACTTTGAAACTAGATTCTTGAGAAGACGATGATGCCGTTTCCTTTTTGAGAGAAGCGATAATATATACGGGCTTCATGAAAAAGCGCGTAGTGTCGAAACACATTTTC
>QVOB01002805.1:0-52494 GCA_014839585.1 Pseudomyrmex concolor | reverse complement strand
AATCCCCTCGCGTACTAAGCTCGAAGAATCGCGTTATTATAATTAATGCACGGCAAGTTGTTATTTAAAATGAAAAGGAGAGAGAGAGAGAGAGAACGAGATAAAGAGTAAAGCCGCAAACTTGCCGTCTGATTAAATATCCCGCCGGGCTTATACACTAAATTAATTATGCGGACAGAGTCCGCGGTCGAGTTTCGCACTCGCCGCGAAATTCATGACTTTCTCGTTATTAGCACAAAACTGCGAATGCGAAATTGCCGTCGAAAAAAAACCCCGACAGCGAGACGAATTAAGCGTTCTGTCTTTCTCGAGACGAGATAAAATTGTATTCGCGCGGACGATGAATAGGGGTTTATAATTTTTCAAGTGTCTTCTTTCTTACCTTGGTAGACGCGTCGTTGGACTCGTCTCATCGTCGCACGATTCCGACATCTTGATTTCTGCAAACATGTAAAGCGAAACGTGTGAACGAAGGGCACGTTAGAAGGAAAGTCGTGAAGTTACACATACATATTATCTAAATTAAGTTGTGAGGAAGAAATTTGCATATAATATATTACTCTCCCACACAGTTGAAAAATTTCAACGGCGTTAGAATTTTACGACGCATAACTTATAACATTTTGTGTGTGTGTGTGTGTGTGTGTGTGTGTGTGTGCAAAACACTCGGTTATTAAAGTCATAAATTGCGCGCCGCCGAATTCCAGCGACGAGATGTAATTCCATCACGGGATAATATTTTTATGAATAGAAATTTTTTGCAGAAATATTAATTAGGCCGCTCATCGGCCGATTACGTAAGACTAGAGTTTCGCATTTGTTCTATGTAAACCATTCAATCGCAAATAATTTAATTATTATTGTAATATTATTTTCTATAGGAATAACAGTCTTTTATATATTAAAAGTTTTTCCCGTTTCAAGAAAAAATTAAATATTGAGCATTTCACTTCAATCACGAGCAATATCTAATACGAGATGTCGTCTTTTCGATTAATGATGTACAGTTGGCGCACAAAATAATTTACGACTGTTGCTTGGATTGTGACAAGCAAAATCCAATCGCGTACATCGACTGCGCAATATGTATGCGGTTTCGAATCGATATAAGTGCGGTATCGTGCGCACACCTGACCGCTTGAGACAAGATTAGCCCTTTAACCAAATGCCGTTCGGTTTGTAAACGATGACAACTCCGGCTTTGCCGGATCTCCTATCTTGACGTACGTCAAGTGAGAGCGCTATTAAATTTCCTCTTTCATGTCTTGACTTCAATATACATGTATATGCACGTTAAAAGCTGGTGAGATATTTGTCCGAGAGTGCCCTGCCCCGGTCGTCTCAATATGCCATCGATCTCCGTTACGCTTCCGTTTCAAATCTAAGCCATCCGTTCTCACGCTCTTCTCTTTCTCTATCTCTCTTCCTCACTCTTCTTCGTTCTCTAGATTCTCTAATTTCGTCGCTTAGTAAACTAGAATTTCCTTTTGCGACGTCGTACAGTCAATCGCGCAGAAATTACACATGATAGTTTTCCTGGTAAACTTTTTCACAAAAGCATATTAAGTACATTTTTTTAATGTTTTAAAAATATATATTTATTTTTTATTTGTTATTATTCAAATATATTTGATAATGGATATAAAACTTATTTAACAGATATCCGTCGGGTCACGAGTGATTCATTGTCAACGAAGAGTTAGTTACACAATTTAGTATCGCTTACGAAAGATTCGTCAAATAGTCAAAAACATCGAGAACGCGTAATCTTTTTACGATTTCACTGCGTATTGTCGGATACTCGCGACCAAATCTCTTTAGAATCAACGCTCTTCGTGACGCCAAAGGAGAATAGAAAGAGGCTTTCATCACAGAAGAGGGGGTCGTTTTACGCGTGTAGCTTTCCGCTTTTTACAGAGCTAACTTCCACGCTTGGAAAGTAATTTCGTCGGCGGCGTTACATTGCGTAAACGAGAAAAAGAATCGTCGGAATTCCGTCGGAGGCGCCGCCGCCACTTTTCATTATACAGCTACTTTAACGACCGCTTGTGAACTGTCAAGGATATTGCGCGTGAAAACGCCGTCGCCTCGAAAATCAGTTTCTATTCATCCCCCTTCACCCCATTCTCTCTGTTTTCCTCGTCATTGATTTTAATGTTGTACGAAAAATGTTGAATTCCCGCAAAAGTTCGAGAAACGGACGGACCAGCGGTTGACTTCTTCCACTTGTCTTCCACTCGAATTTGTTACGAAGAGGATCATGTGAGCTGAGTCACTGAATAAATAAAAAATCGCTTTGTGTACAAAAATATATAACGTATTGTTTATATATATATATACGTATATATTTATTTTATTTATTATCATTTAATCACATATGCAGTTATGGATATAACTTGATACAAATATCCATTGAGTCTCGAGCGACCCAGTCAACGAAGGATTAAACTTCATCTGCGTTGAAAATGTATATTTCAATCTCCTGAATCTGATTTTTTGTATAACTCACAATTAATATCACAAGCGGAAATACTGAATAATAATAACATGTATAATGCACATAAATGAGACATTTTATATGTGATATCAAATAACCGATAACATTCGAAAGTGAAGCGCACTGTGTGTGTGTGTGTGTGTGTGTAGGCGCTTATATATCGTTCAGGCAAATTAAATTTTACGCCACGAACGAATGTGTGTAAATACGTGTTTAATGTTAAGCTGTATTTGCATTTCCGCGAAATTAATCGTCGTGTATGGACTACACGTGGACGATCGCGAATACTTTGTGACCGAGCTGACGGGATTGTATTTCATACTTATACGTAATGCAGCGCGTACGAATAATCGCGTGTGCTGATTACACGTACATATGTCTTATCATTTTTGTCACATCAAAGTTAATCCCGCGACAATATAGCAAATTGTCGCAAACAATACTGTTTAATCAATACCGGTTAGCAGCCAGTTAATATCCGCGGCACTCACGCTAAATCTCACTTAAAAGGAGACAGTTTGCCGTAATTAGAAATCCAGAGAGCTCTCCGCGACATATCTTCTCCGTTCAATTCGCTTCTCTCTCTCTCTCTCTCTCTCTCTCTCTCTCTCCTTCGTCTTATGCCTGACCTACTACAGGAGGTAATTCCTCTATCGATTTGCGAAATATATACGCACGTACATCGATATGTCTTCTTGCACGCGGATTTATTTTCAATGTTTTTACAAAAAATTAAATAATTTATTTCATCTATTCGCGGAAGAAGAGATTTTTTTCACATTTCTGCGAGGAGAGACCGGAAAAAAAATCTACTTGTGCTCTGCGAGAGAGAATTTTTTTTAAAAGAAAAGCTCAAGGATCTTGCTATTTGTTAATTGAAGTATCTCGAGATATTGTAAGATAAAAAAAAAAGGTCCGAGAGCTCTCTCGAGATCGCGCGGAGTCAATATAAATTTTCTCGTTTTCCGCCCATTACGAACGTGTCGTCGTAAAAATATAACGTCTTAATAACGTTTCTCGCTTTTTTGAAGAGAACTCGAGATTTTTTGCGAGTTAAAATTATTCACCGAAAAAATCTTGTAATCGAATTACATAAATTTATCTGAACGGAGAGAGATAAATAACTGTTTTCGTAATTATCGTCGAAATTGTGTGTTTATATTTTAGGTGTTCGACACGCGGATCAACGTTTCGGTTTTCAATAGAGAGAAGTGCTCTTGATGAAGCGCTTGTGTATAAGCGCTTGCGAACAGAGAGAGATATGAAAAGCAATGGAAACAAATGCCTTGTGATACGCGCAAGTGATATACACAACACGACTGCGAATGTATATTTTGTATTCCGATCGACGTGCGCGTGCGTAGAAAAGAAAAAAATACCGCTGAGTTTTCTCTATTGACTGTTTACGTTTTTTTCCGGAATATTATACGCTACGGTAGTATATTTTTAATCTCTCGCTCTCTTTGTTTCTCTCTCTTCGATTAAGAGATATATTTATTTCGTACGCGCAAGCGATATTTTCCTAAAACCGCTGCACACAACAGCGCAGCTGTACGTATACGGTGCACTTTGTGCGAGAATTTACTCAGGAAGAAAAACTGTGGTGGATGAGCGATAGGCGAAAGTCCGCCGGTTGATGGCAAATCCAACGACGGAAATTTCAAATGTCCGATAGCCATCTACATATCCGTTTATACGCCTGTCCGTTTTCTCGCCAAAACATGTTCTTATCGATCTCGCGGGTATATTCGTTGTCGCATTAGCCGCATTCGAAATTCAGAACGCGAGTTATAACGCGAACGATGCGAGCGTTTAGTTGGCGATACATATCGGTCGCGAAATATCTCGCCTTTATCGATTTTCATTATCTTATTAATCTACTTTTCCCCGATTTTCTTCTATTCGCGCGATCTTTCTACACACACAATGAAATTCTCCTCTTACGGCCGAACTGGAAAATCTTCAAATCCTTTGGTCTTTTTTGTCGGGGATGATGGGACACAATAGCGTCGCGCGTACAATATCGAAACGATCGAGACGAAATTATTGAGCAAATCTTGAGCGGTGGAAGAAAATTAAATATTTTGCGATACACGTCCTTTCGTCGTGAAGAAAAAGAATTAGGTCCTTTTAATTGATTATTATTTGAGAAAGCTCAGGATACACAAATACACGAAGAAGCGCACACGCTCATTATATGTCGTGGATTAATCTGTATACCCAATTACGACAATCGCGCTGATACGTTTTACTCAGACGGATGTGACAGTCGCACACAGCGCGAAGAGAAGAGAAAAAATTTATGCCACTACTGGCTGTGGACCACACGTACGTGTTACATGTATTTAGCTGTGTGTGTACACGGTGAAAAATATCCAGTTTACGTATGATATTTCGCGTGTACATGTGAAAATGAGATTCAGCCGACTTGAAATTCCGATTCACCTGCTTCCGGGCTTATCGAAAGAGACGGGGAGGGAAAAAATAACGTGTATTTTTGTTAGAGACGGAATAAACTCCGCAAAACGCGAACGTCGTCATGACGTCTCGAGGCACGACCATAAATCACGAAAAAAAAAAGACTTGCGATCATAAATCAATCTGTTATTTTAGTATTTATAGCGCGCGTTCATAGCCGCGACCATCGGTCATGTGTTGCGAGAACACGTAAATCGGATACGTCGCTGTGACAAGCCATTTCGCCTAAATCATTCAGACATGATCGACTTCGTTGAGAAAAAAGAAGAGACAATCGTCGTCAAAACTCGCTGTTTGAACAACTCGGAGCAAACAAGCTCTTTATTAAAGTAACGTTTCACCAAAGTGCGACCGAGAATCCAATCCTTAACTCCTGCTTTTTCGCCAGAAACTCTCCGGATAACATTGATTTTCCCGCATTCGAGCGACGAGAAACCCGATTCCTCTGACTAGTGTGTTTTAACTAAAAAAAAGAATAGAAATATATATATGTACATCTTTTTCTCCACGGCAAAAAGTTTTCGGGTTCTCGTCTTTTCAGAATGACAAAGAAATTCGACACAAGTAGAGGAAAGGATAAATAGATTGAAGTAGCTCTCTTTCGCCGCGCCTTTGAAAGTAACTTCGATTTCATTTGCATGTTACGTCGTTAGGTACCGGCAATACTTGAATTGCAGAGTACCCCCGACTTTAATTCATCGGTCGTTCTATTTTTCTCGCAGTTAAAGTAATTCGTTCGAGCGTTAAAGGTGAATTTAAGCAGATACGTAATGAAGAAAATGAAATATTTATAGAAAAGCGACTTTTCCGAGAGCTGTAATATCTGTTCCTCGCATTATGCGCCGTTTCATATTCTTGGCTATATGCGCAATCGATATTTTTGTTTCGGGACGAGAAAAAAGTCATAATGAATTTCAATGAGTCATCCTCTTGACAGAAACTTCGGCATATTGCAAGCGTAATTGTGTTTTCCTCGCAGTAATATACGATGTTCGTACAAGAGAGACCGTGCGTCGTGTGTGCGAAGCGAAATATAATATATCGCCTCTCTTTTTTTTTTTTTTTCAAGAGCCAAGAGATATGAAAAAAATATATAAATAATCTCTTCCCGATATGTACACGTCAAATATTTTCAAGATACCGCGCAAATTGTACGATTTCGTAAATAGAAAAAGAGTTTGTGAAGGAAAGATAAATAAAATAATACAATATGATACGTAAACGTAAAGAGAGCGCTTTGAGATTGTGATGGTTTTGCGGGAATTTAGCTGTGTGGAAAAGTTTTATAACTTTGGCTTTTGTCGCATGAACGAACGCCGTGTTCAATCTTCGATTTTCCAATCCCGCCCGTCTTTATCCCCGGACGATCGACACTTCTTTCTAACCGTCATGAGAAAAGTACGCAGAAAAGATAGCGAAAATCCGTCGTGTCATCCCACAATATTACATCACCGCGCTGCCAAGTGTTATATAACGGACGTCCGCGTTTTATGCATTCGATCGCGTCTTTACAAAAAGAAAAAAAAGAAATGAAATGTAACTACGATTTCTTTATCGAAGACTGCGAGATATTATATCTCTCGTGGTCGATTTGAAAAATCACAATGAAGCACTCAAATATTTTTTTTTCGCAAAAGATAAATAATCCATAACGCTTTCGTCGGACGTAATTGTAATTGTATCTATTATACATGCGGTCGCCCGTCTCCGTTGTTCCCTTTGAACGGCGACGGGACCGACGGCGGCGGGGTATTCGGTTTCTTGGAATATTCAATTAGCGTCTTTGCATTTAATGAAGACGAACACTTCCGTCGAGATAACCGCAAACGTTATTTAGTTACTTGCAAACCCGAACGTACAGCTGATGCGCGCATAGAAATTGCTTTTCTCTCGTTCAAAAGACGTTTGTAATCAAGAACCGCGTAAGTTTCCGACGATACAATTTAATAATGTTTTGAGTGTCTCTCACAGTTACTCTCTCTTTTTATTTACTTCATTTCGCGAATACGATATTCAAAGTTTCGTTTGCGCGATCTTATCTAATTGTTGTGTTTTATTCCTCCGAAACAAAAACATGAGCACGTAATTAGAAGCTAGAAAGAGATAAACGAGGCGCGTGTAACGCGATAGATTCATGCATTTGTAATAATACGCCTTCATTTTGAGCGATATATCATTGAAAAAATATGGTAAATGGAATTTTCGCTTGCAAGTTATAACATTAAGCCGATTATTTTTGCTTAATGAGAAAGCGCCGCCGTAAAAAGGAGGAACTCAGACAGAATAATGTAACGCGCGATATATATACATATATTGATAGTCGAGAGAAATGAATATATTATAACGCAAGTTCGATATATAAAATGTGTGCAATACGAAATTATGTGCGACATACGTTGGCATCGACGGAAAACATCTTTTTCGCGTAAAGTCAATTTTTTATTATATTGTTAAAAATTTGCTAAGCATAGCAACTTGTTTCTTTTGTTGTCACAATATGGAAAATTAAAAAAACCACTCATAAAACTTTCAGATACTTCGTTGCATCAAAAGACTTTATTATTGAGATTTTTCGTACGTATATATGTATTTTTGTTTCGCTAAAGGGTGAAGGATGACTTCGTAGCTTTGGCTCTCTCCCGATCGCGTGCCAGCTACGTATAAGTAGTAAAACGTAAGTATGCACAGACAGCTTTCGACGGTCTCTTTATAACACACGCGTCTCTACTCGATGATGAATCGCTGTTCACTTGCTGAACACCAAAGCATCAGCTGATCTCTTCGGAAAAGATAAACACGATGCCTCCAGGTGTGTGATCAAATGTGTGATTATTAGGGGTACAAACTAAACAAAATTATAAGAGCATGCTAAGTAAAAAATATGCGCGAAACGTGTTGAATTCACACGTAAAACAATTTATCTCGACATTATCATATCAATGTTCCGTTTTTATCGGATTTTGCTAAATTTATCGTGTAATATATTATACGCGGAAAGGCGTAATATGTGGAGCGTGAACGGGAATCGAACTGGAATAATGTCATGTTATGGTTCGCATTGAAAAACACGAAAAACCCTATCTCTCTTTGATCGCATTCGAAATATCTATCGGTACCATCCCGAGCCATTAACTTTGAAACGCATTTATAGTCCATGATATAGTTCATATATGTATTTTTTTTTTTTTTTTTATGGAGACATATATTATTCGCCTTCTCTCTTTTTTTATCAATATACATTTACTTTTAATATACAACAATGATAAATGTAATAATAAATATAAGAATAATGGTAATAATAATTAAACAATGTAATTACACAAAATTATTATTAGTATAAAATAATTTTATATATTTATATTATATTTATATATTTTGTTAAAAAGTCTCTAATATATTTTTAATTGAAAACTTTAATATTTTTTATACTTACTTTGGACTTTGAAAGTAGATCTCTGGATTTTCTTGATTTCTTCTAGAGTCGTCGCATCTCATAAAGATGATCTGAAGTTCTTGTCATCAACGCGCGAAATTGTCACATGACGCGAATCTCATTTTGAGGATTGTCATTACGATGTCACAATGTTTGAGTACATTTTTGCTGCATAAATTTTGCTGTCAGACAGCAAAATTTATGCAGTAATTTTGAACAAGCAGTTACACACTTTGAAATTAGAACTTAAATTACATTTGATTTCTTTATCAATAATTTTTGCAATGTGAAAAATTCTTCTTTTTTGCTTATCTTCGGGGAAAGATTCTTCGTTTACATCGTGACAATAATTTTTGCAGATACAAATTCGAGTTATTTTCTTGTCCGTCTTTTAAAATAATATTTTTGATGATTGTTACATACAAATAAAATTAGTTATCATTAATTTTTCGTCAGTTATTTGTTTTCGATATTATCAGCGACTTTCCTCGAGCAATACTCTTCTCTATCTCTGCCATAATAAGTAGATAATCTTAGCTGAATGTTACTTGCGGAATTATCCTGACACGTCGAAGTTTTCTTCCCCCGAAGTTTTTCTCGTCGCTGACACGCAATCCGAGATACGAAACGGAGGATGACTTCCAGACGGAGCACATGTGGAGCGAACGTGCGTACTACATGCGTGGGTGGTAGCGTACTACTGAGTTTCACGCTCGCGAGAAGCCAATCCCGCGACCCATCCCCACCGCGCGTCGCATCCTAGCCTTCCAGGTTCTCCGACACCCTCTCTGCCACCCTGTACTTCCATCCGTGCGCGATTTCCACTCTTTCCCTCTCTCTCTCTTTTTCTCTGTGTGTGTTTTTCCGTTTCTCTTTTCCCTCAGTCGAAAGCGAGTTTGCGCTACTCACTCTCTTCATCACGACACTATGTGTGTTGTGTCGTTTCACCTCTCCGTTAACAATAATGCCCGCGACAATTCCATACTTCGTCGAGTTCCTTCGTTTGCGGACAGATTCACCCCAACCGTTAAGGGAAGTGAAACGCCGCCGGCAGGGACGGTTCGGTACACACGGGATATCTCGGATCTATACTATGGGCGTTATTTCTCGTTTTTCCCCTCAACTAATTTGGAGCTTCTTCCCCGAGAAAAGAGTTATTGCGAAGCTAATTTGTAAGCAACTAAAAACATTTGATTTCCGATTTCCGAATGAGCAAGAGCAATTTGGTGTGTCTTTAACAAACTTGAATGCAAAATAATTTTCTGAAGACATACAGCGCTGTGGAAGATGGGACAATTTTTGTAGATGCTTTTCCACAAGAAAAAAAAACAAATCTCTCAGAAGATTTCTTTTTGTGAATTATAAAAATAAGAAATTATTTCTTTACTTTATCGACAAAATACGGGATTTAATGAGACACAGACTCTCTTCTTCAAAGACTCTCTTTGATATTCGTATTAATAAAATGACCGACACTTTTATCTCCGCGATATTCCATCTCTTTTTTCGACATATCTTTTTACGAGCTACTTCAGTATCCGCGAACGATTCCGACGATGTATCGTTCGATTGTGTTTCTAACAAGAAGCGAATGATTACTCCTCTGTGTCGGCGTATTGAAAGGGATGAAACATTTGAAAGGAATGAATTCTCTCCTTTTAAATCTCCTCTTGAGCATTTCTTTTCCGAGATAATATCGCGATTATTTCGCTTTCTCTCATCTGTAGTGTTTTCGCCGTTATCTCACCCTCAATGTAAGAGCAGAAAGATGCGACGCCGTTCAATTTATGTAATGAGTCACTTTCAATTTACGTATCTCTCAAGAAAAAATTCTCTTTTTCCAACAAAGTTGAAAATCCTAAAGGCACACGCTCGAATATCAGTTAAGTAAGTTTAAAAAGCTTTACAGAGAGAGAGAGAGAGAGCAAATAAATTAAGCTTTAACAAGAAAAGCAATCACTTTGATTACGCGAGAAATCTCAGCATGTAGTTTAGATGAACAAGGGAGATTTGATAAACAAATTCTTTAAATTTGAAATAAAAAAGTAATTTTGTACCTTTTTTTCAACATTTCATCGGTGATTTTTAAAAACTAGTAATTATATATTTTAGCAAAATAGCGCGAGAAAAAATTTGTCGTCTCTTTTTGACTTAATCGAGATGACATCGTTCTCCGAACCGATTGATAAGCTTATCAAGACGAAACGAATCGCGACAATTTTCTCGAAAATTTCAAGAGTCTTTTACCAACCCTCCCATTTGTCTTTTCTGTCTTTACTCTCACTCGTATCGGTTCACCGAGTTGAGCAATCGTCACTGTTCTCTATTGAAGGGCATCCCATCGCTTCTGAGACGAGACGGGTCATTTACAAGTGGCCGATAAGAAGCAATCACCGGTCGGAAATTTTTACTCTCTTAAGTAAAATACCGAAAGCCAATCGGTCGATTCGGTAAATCTTCGGTAATTACAGATTTTTCATCGCGACAAGGTAACTCAAAAGGGACATTGTTTAATGTTCGGCTTCGTATCTCGTTTTTCTTCTTCTGAAAAATTTTCTCACAGGTCTTTATACAATCATCTCTCTCGAAATTCCCTATTCGATTATTATCTTCTTTTATTTCAATAAAAAATGTAAGAACTAACGTACACACGTGTTGTACGTTCGCGCAAACATATCGCTCGCTACGCATCACTCACTAGTAGTAAATCCAATGTTTGCAAATAATGGAATTTCAGCCGCGCATTTAGGTCATATCAACCAATAAACGTCGGGGATAAACGTATTGATGGAATTTCGTCCGTAAATTACATATTCCGATAGAGTTTTGTATTCTTGCGTCGAATTTAACGGAAGTTTTGCATTTTGCCAGAAAGAGAGAAAGAGAGAGAGAGAGAGAGAGAGTTTGTATTATCTAAGTTTTCCAGCAAACGTGTTCGGAATCCCGTTCTTATGTTGTACTCGAATATGAACTGTCAGTTAATATGAGTGACGGTCGGTCCGAACTCGGAAAAAATGTTAATGCCGACTGATGACGTTGCTCGCGACGAATATTGTGAAAAACGAATCTAGGTCATCTCAATACAGAGAGAACTTGGTGTTACTTGAGGTTTATAGTCTGTCTCCGCGTCCATATGAGAGGTTCTTGTAAATCACTACAGAACTTCTCGCTGCTTTCTTTATTTTTCTGACCGACATTCGGCTCGATCTTGGACACGCGGTGTATATGGAACGCGCTTTTCCCGCAGACCTTGTGCAGCAACAAGGTTTGCCACGTATAGGCACTCGTAACAAGAAAAAAGTTACGAAGTTGGAGAGATATTGTAGGAATAACTCTACAATCAGGGCACGTTGCAACTCACAAGCTGCGCTCAGCGCAGACGAAATCGATACGTGCGGTTTTTCATCTCGTATTGTTCATTTTCAATAACAAAAAGATTTGCAAACTAGTTTTAATTATTGTATTCAACGCGCCGTTACAAAGTCTTTTTTTTCTTAGAGTAAATTAGCGAGTTCTTCGTTTGACAATTAGCAATATTATAATAAATTGTCTTTATTAGCATTTAAACAATAAATGCATTTTTCAAATCAACAACGATAACGTTCTCAACCTAATTTCCTCTTCACTTATAAACTCTTTATGGTCTATTTATTGTTGATCAACGATATTATTTTATATATTTATAATGTTCACACAATTTTTATATCTCTCATACTTTTCGCTATACGTGACGCGTATTTCTTCGGTAAATGAAGCGACAACCTATCACAGTCCGGAGAATTAATGTCAAACGTAACGACCGAGATTTTTCCACGTACTTGAAAAATTAACTTCCCCATAATTGAACACGGCTCGATTTTTCGCATCTGAGACAAGAGCCTCGGCACAGATGATTGATCGGGAGCAATAAATCTCGCTGTACAGCGGATTTCTCGGAAAGTCGTGGGGAGAAAAAAAGCCAAGATAAATGGATAAAAAGAGAGACGGTCGAATAAAACGACGAAGAGTAAGAAAACGGGCGCGAAGCGAAAAAGACCGAAGACGGACGGCACGGTCCTAAAGATTTACCGGGAGAGCTGAGAGAAATAAATGTTTCGCGCGACAAATAGACCCGCCGTGACGATATTCGCCGTGAGAATCTCGGCGCGCATCACACGCGACCGAAAATTTTACATCGCCACCAGCAATTGAAACTTTTGATCGGAATTTTCGAGGATCGATATTAAATATCTCATCTCTCTTTATTAAATACCTCACATACTTATTAAATAGTTTACAACGAATGTCTCGGATGTAGCGTGTAATTGGAAATTTGCTAAATCTCTTTCAATTTCAGTAGAGAAAACGGGAAAAATTTCAGCCATCTCTACGTGCAATTTAAAGTTAAAAGTCTTTAGTTCAATTAATTTTTTTATGTGTGATTATTACTAAAGACGTACAAACTGTTTAAAGTATTCTTCGAAAGAGACCGAGGTGTCGTTGTGCCGCGTCTATACAGTGTCTTACATCCGCCGTTTTCCGGCTGTGACGGGGAGGGAAAACTGTCGCCCGTGTTCGGCAAGGGCCCGACTTCCAACTTTTATTTGGCTAGACTAACAGGCGCCGTGGCTCCAACAGTCTGGCCGTTGCCGCCAAAGGGAGACACGCAGACAAAGTGGGGGATGGGATTATCGGCGGACCGAGGCTGAATGCTGGGCGCGCGAGGGAGAGAGACGCGAGGAACAGAGTCGTAGAGATATCGATTCATCCAAATCCACACCGACGGCACAAATGGGTGCATGGACCGGCTCTCGCATCCATCGCGATAGCAGATTATATCGCGTTATGTTGTGCAACGGCAGTTTCATCCCGCTCGCGCACTTCCCGCTCTCGCTCGTCACCCGCTACCTCCCCCTCGCCCCGATTCGACCGATGTAAATTCCATTATTGGCCGACCGATTCCGCCGCGTTAAACGCGGGCGACGCCTGTATATCGAGTGCTCGCCGAATTTGTAGAATCCGATGCCGTCCGTCGAGCCCCGGTTGTCGTTTTTCCCGGCGGAAGAAATGGATTTTTAAAGCCGCGCGCGAAAGCTCCTGTCACAAGAAGAAAATCCGAGAGACCTCTTTTGTTTTGTTCCAGACTTCTTTTGTAGGTGCTTTTCGCGCGGTGCGAGTGCGAAAAAAAAAGAACGAACATACACACCATGGATTTCCGCACTCTTTGAAAGAGTAGCGCGCGATGAAGGAGAGAAATATGGTTCGAAAATCGCTCGTTCCCCCGACAGTTCAAACGTTTCGATTGTAACGCGATAAAAATTTCCAAGAGCTCTTCAATAAAAAAACATATATAGTAGAGAGACGCATGGATTGTGCGGGTAACCGGTCACCTTGAAAATGCTATAATTGAATAATTTGATTTTTCTATGCCGAGGAAATTTTGTATGCCAACATTTTTATTTGACAATATTTATTTTGTTAATTGAGAATCGACTCTTTTTTCCAGTTACCCATCAATTTTATTACAACGTGCGCTGCATCACATAAAGTCAGTTGAAAAACCTATTACATTTGACCGAAAAATGTAGTGAAAATATTGTGATTTTTCCGCGAGGATCTACGAGACGAATTCGCGCGCGCACACACGATTTTCTTAATTCCGCGACGCGGAGCGGTTGCTTATCAAATTTCCGGTTGTCGATCTGTTGCACGTTGAAATATTATATTATCCGCTTTTCTCCCGTTTTCCGGCCAGGGATTTAAGGGTTACACAGACAAAAAGAATAATTGAATTCCTCTGGAGGAAATAATCGTGTCAGCAAGTTGGCGCGGAATGAATTCTCATAGAGAATCGGTAAAATATTTGAAACGACCTCTTTTTCGTTGCCTCTCTCTCTCTCTTCCAGCCTTTCTTTCTCTCTCAATGGGCAGATTAAAAATCAAAAGGGAGAAGGGAAGGAGGAGGAGGAGAGGTCATCGACGATTTTTCTCCGTGGATCGCATCGGGATTTGCGCTCTTTTCCATTTCTAACGTGTATAGCCTGAGAGACTAACATACATATCTTATGGAGGATTTGTCAACGCGCTTCCGGCGCCCAGAAAGAGAGAGAGAGAGAAATAATTTGCCCGATGCTTTTGTACTATGAACGGATATAAATTGAAGTAAGCTATCGGGGAAAAGAGCAAACGCTTTTCTCGCCCGCATCGATCGCAGTCGAGGGAATTCGTTTTCGGCTATGCGAGAAACAAAAGGGTTGAGGCCCGTTAAATTCCCATCGCGCGCGCGCTCTCTCTCTCTCTCTCTCTCTCTCTCTCTCTCTCTCTCTCTCTTTCCTCTTTCGCTTTATACCGCAAAGTACCATCGATGATTGATGCGAGAGTATCGCGAGTTCGATACGAACGGTAAACTATGATAGATATTTGTAAACTCTACATTTTTCCCGAGAAAAAGATACGTGCTCTTCGTACTTCTGTATCGAATAACGTGTGTGTACTGTGTATGCGTTGATACATGTATTTATATTAAAGAGACACTCGCGTGTCGATAATGCACAAAAGATGAACGCATATACGGGGTGTCGGAAACTTTTTTTCCACAAAGCCGAAGACAGAAATCGGATCGATTTGAATCAAAAAGTCATCTATCACTTCGCAAAGTTCACGATATTTCTTATCACTTGATTAACGCGAGCGAAACGATGAGCGCGAGGAAAGCGACAATATGGAGTCGCTCCGGAATAGGTGTGAATAAAACCATATGATTTTCAGAAAATCAATAAATCAATATCAACTGACAGCGAGAAGCCACACACGTCGCCTCTCGTTGCTGAGCGATTGCGTGAGGTGAGCCAGTTTTTTTTTGCAACTAAAAAAATACGGTTTTCTCGACGTTTACAGAATTCGGACCACGCGATCACGTGTAATTAATTAATAAAAAATATCGGGAATTTTGCAAAATGACATGTGATTTTTCAGTTTAAGATTGACTTGATCCACGTTTGCACTTTGTCAAAATGTTTCAGACACTCTGTATGTACGGAGATACAAATGTATCGATAGATGCTTGCTGACGGATATGTATTATGTATCTGCTGTGACATCGATATCTACAAATCTCGTTGTGTGTGTGTGTGTGTGTGTGTGTGTGTGTGTATGTGTAAGTGTGTGTACGGATGAATAAAACGGGGAGAAAATATTTCCATGAAATCTCAGAGTACAAAAAACTTTCTTTTTATTAAATTCTCGAGAGAATAATCTTTAAAAAAATATAATCGTTGTTAGATGTGTACTACAACAATCCTATTTTCTATTTCCTTTTGTGGTGTACGTGAAAACTCTCAACGTCACAACAAACGTTGTTCTTAATCTAGGATAAGAGAATTAAGGAAGTAGTTAGACCGTATACACAATGCAGTTATATTTTAATGCAACAGGTGGTCATATATACGACGATTTGCGTTAAACACGCATAAAGTAAACATATTGTTGCGCTTTTAACAATCTTGGTTTGTTCTTCGTGCGTTGTCAGCATCCGTTATGTCCTGCCGAGCATGTGTCGCCGCGACACATTTTAACGTGTATGCTTTATTGCGTCTTTCATGTGTGCGATCTGAAATACACGTTTCTTTTAATTAAGTAAAACTGTAGAGAGAAGAGAGAGTGATAATATATTCTCTCCTCTCTCTTACTCTTCGTAATTTTTTTAATTTTTATTTTTAAAACGTAACAAGAATCTTTTTGATATTTACGTGTGCTCTGGTATTTTTAGTCATTAAGGACAATTTCATGCATTCAAAATATATACATCGTTAAGAGTAACTATATAAGATACGATCTTACTAATGACCCCCGCGTTTAAGGATTTAGCATAATGGCACAAATCCTATCTTAACTTTGCCTTCCACGAATATATTACAATAATTCGTAAGATACTGCGAGTTCAAGGATTTTATCCCCGAACCAACATAATGTTTGCGGTATTTAATGCTTTTGTTATTTTTATCAGTGTCGCTAGTAATTTTTACATGTGGAAAATTAAAATGAGAATCGCTTGATTTGTTTACGTGATCGTCACTCTCGTCATAGAAATGTGACTTTGTATATTTCGTTTTTTTATTTTTAAATACACAAAAAATTTATGTAACTACGAATTTACATCCGAATTTAATTACCTATATATTTCAGATTTTGATTGTGCGTGAACAAGCGCAAAAAAAGCGCTCAAATATTTAATGCAAAATCCATCTGTTCTAATTAGCGCGCATTGCTTTACGTCTGTTTTATCGTAAATTACACGATTCTTGTCTGCCATCACACGCACCGCGTGTTAGGAATTCGCCGCACGCAAGGTGACTATCGAGCGAGTTTATTTCGCAGCAAGAGGGATGATGAGAGTGAGAGAGCCGGGCAAAAAGTCTACATCCCGAAATGCAAATTCGCGTGGCTACAAAACCGTTTACAAGATCAACGCACAAGTTGGATTAAGCTAAAAGCCCCTCGGTTTGTGCGGACTGTGCAAAAATGTGTGCGAAACATTTCTTCTCTCACGTCTCTCCGAGTTTATCAAGTTTTTTTTTTTTTTTTATTTGTATAGTCTTAAATCAGAGATTTGAAAAATCCAACTCGCGTGACACGCAGCGCTAGAAAATGGACCAACAAACGGTCATTTTTTATAATTTCGCAACAAATTAATTACCTTTCGCAGAGTAACGTTAGAGTAATATTAATTGTTTCGCATAGTCGTCGATTTTGCACCAAAGTTGCAAACGCGAAACCCAAACCGAGGTGGACGTCGAAGCGGATTTACGTTAATTGGACGCTCGTTATTTTTCACTTCGACCACCGGCGACCATAAGCCGCCGATGTTTGGAGTCGGTTAGCTGCGATATCGAAAAACAATCAGAAACTCACTCGCACACTATCGCGCGCGATCACACTCACTCGCGTCGTCGTCGTCGTCGTCGTCTGTACGTGCGATTCCGTGCTGCGCACTTAGAAGAGACAGAAGGGTGTGTAAGATCCCTCGTGACCTCGAGTTAATTCTCATCGTATATCCTCCCTTTCGATATTTCCAAGCTCTCTTTATCCATCTCTCTTTCTCTCTCTTTTCCTCTCGCGCGCTTCTTATCTCTGCGTATTTCCTTCCAGCTCGTTCCTCCGGTGATCTCCTTCGCGAGAAAAGGAAAAGCGCGGGAATCTCAGGTGCCAGTTACTGGGGAAAAGTCAAGAGATGATATAAAATATGAGGCTCCGTAAGGCGCTTTCCCGCACACGGACACCAAAATAAACGGATCTCGTTAACGCCGACGTCTCATATCTGATTTCCGATCTCTTCCTCTTCTTCGTAATGTAAGTTATCGCGCGAATGTGTCGCGCCGAACACACTTAAACCCGAGCCAAGTCTTAACCAGCCAGATCACGTAATGCGAAATATGCGACCGGGTGTCGATAACGGAAATACGCCGGTACTTCGCGATGACGACATAGAGTTGAAACCGCGCGCATAGTCCGAAACGAGAGACGAGCGTCGAAATCGCGATGGAATTTCAGACAGTTGCAAATTTCGAGTGAACTATGCGAATCGTAATAGAGAATACGCGTTTAAATTTTCAGAACACATATTTATTGTCCAAATCAAATATTAACATTAACACGTTTAATTGATAGCGACAGATCAAAAACTAACGCGAACATCGGCGCGTTCGTTTAAATAAAGCGATCAAAGGGTCAAATACGCGGAAAACATGCGCGCGGAAAAGACGTTTTGTCGTGCGCGTTTTAATTTTCAACCTGACACCTCCGGACTCGTCCAATTTCCGGTCCATTGGCGCGAAGCCGCGCGGTGAAGAAGAGCGCGCGTGATCGCGAAAGTCGGCGCGCGACGACGAGATAATAATTCATAACGCCGGCAAAAAATAGGGACATTTTTCTTCGGCATCGACCGACGTAAAAGTTCGTACTCGCTCGCCCAAAATTTCGAGGTGGATTTTCTCTCTTTTATCGCCGAGACACGCGGCAGGGCAGCTCTGACCTACTATTCCGCGCTCTTTCTCTCTCTTTCTCTCTCTCTTTCACCCTGTATGTTCCGCAATATTTCATAGGTCGCGGTGCGAGTCGTGACGTGCGTCGCGCGCAGACGAAACATAATAATGAAAAGCTCTGCGCTTTCGGGAAAGCGCAATAAGCGACTACACTTCTGTATTCTATAACGCCGCGTTAGGTTTTTGGCTCGGTGCAAGACAAGCGTGAATGCGCGCGAGTGTAGTGCCTCAAAATTGTCGCACGACGTTTCCGAACGTCGAAAATAACTTTTGACGATTAATCGTATTGAAAAAAAAACAAAAAAAAAACAGGAACGTCTGACGATTTTATGTTGTTTCACAAAAAATATGCAACACAGTGACAATTTTATTCATTGTAAACTCGCGTGCTCGTATATACTCGCGAATCGATCGCAATTCGCGACGATATTCAGTACATGTGTGTGTGTGTGTGTGTGTGTGTCTGTAATGTGTAGACCCAAGAATTTAGAATTTCACATGGCTGCTTTTGCACACACGCGGAAACGTCTCGTCGTCGGAGAGGATCTCGTACGTGCGTACATGGGTCGCACGTGCTACGAGTTCCCAAGTGGGGGGCGACACACCCTGTCCCCGTCCTTCCTACATTTTGCCGCTTCCTCTTTTTCTTTCAATTCACATCACATCCGCGGAATGTATCCGCTTAAGTGATGTGTATCGTCGAACACTACAGAGTTTCCCTTTGACACATCCGCGAAAGAGTTTTACAATTCTAATGACCCGAAGGACACGGAGCGAAAAACCACGTGTTTTGCGCGCGATTAACGCTCGAAGAAGCTTGTCACACTTTTTACTACCTCGAACAATTTTGTTTTGAATGAAACTCCTTGCTATAATAAATAAATAAACTTTTTCAATTAGAAGAGCGCGGCGCGTGTATTTGTAAACAACGAAAGAAAATAATTAGAGAAATGGGAATTTATGTGCTCGCATGATCGTCACTTCGAAACTCTCTTCAAGAGTCTTAGCGTGCGCTCTCTTTTTCTCTGTGCCGCAGTTCTACCCTTCTGTTGGCATCTGCGGAATTTATTTCACTTTCTTTTTATTTTCGCTCGAACTTCTTCAGACCCTCAATCCGGAATGCGAAAATGCCGAGTTTTCTTCGAAAGGCACAAAAGAAAGAACCACAAAGGAAAACTTTCGACGATTTATTTTCCACCTCTCATTATTTACTTACTAAATTTAACTATGTATGTATCTACATTATTACTTGTAACACTTATTTATTAATTTAATGACTCGTTGAACAATAAAGAGAGAGAAGGAAAGAGAAAGAGATGTAATGTTGTATAATTGAATTAAACTTATTTAAATAAAAGTGAAATATAAGTAATTTATTACAGAATTATTCCTTTAATCACTCTTATATATTACATGATGAAATTCCTCTTGTCTAAATAATGGTAATTACTTTCCTGATATTTAGAATCTCTCATATATAAAATATAATATTTCGTATATTTTTATGAAACAAAATGTCCGACTATAAATTTCTAACTTAAATAGTTACCACACACAGCGAGCACTGAAACAGCGTATAACACACGTAAATCACATTCGCATTAGCCAGATATTTAAGCATTAAAATATCGTATAGCTGCAGGTGCGGTAAATGGCATTAAAATAATCGACTCACCAATACGTCCGCGGAAATATGCGCGAGAGTAAAAACCCTTGCCATTATTCCGTTGAATCTCGCGCGCGCCGGATATTTTTTCTCTCTCTTTCTCTTTCGAGAAAGAGAGAGAGAAAGAGAAAACGGCGAAAAGCCTCCGCAAAGGTTGCCGAAGAAAAAGAAAATTTAAAAAAACGACGGGTGTCACCTCTCGCGTTCCTCCGATAAAGTTTCCGTCTTCGGAAGTAACGAAGTGCGCGCCTTCGTGCGAACTTCTCGCCGAGCAGCTCTCCCCGACAGTTTCAATTTAAGACAACCGTATTTCCGCAGGATCGAACGCGAAAATCCAATAGTGATAAATAGACCGCTGATCCGCGCGCAGATGTATCGGACGATCGCGGCGCGAAAAATACGAGATGTCACGTCGTCGATCGCAAGTTTTTTTTTATTTTTTTTTTCGACGGATTAAAATTAATCTGACGAAAAGACGCGGAAAACCCGGCGTAATTTCGTTATCACCTTTACGTTTTCACCTTTGTAATTGCGTGCGCCGCGTATACACAATGGCGGTAGATCTCTGCGCTGACATCACGCGTCTATCTATCGCGTCTTTCCGCCGCGCGTATATGCGCGAGCATTATTGGAGCGAATAGTACATTATGTACCTCGTGCGAAAAGTATGTGTGTGTATACATATATTATATACATATATATGTGCTGCTTTGCATGCAAAACGTTCGATCATAGAGACGATATGTCAATAATGAGGGTGCACAGATAATGTGCATGTAGAGCATGTGTACGCGATTAACGCAACGTCAAAAGGAAAACCTCTTGCGCAATCGTGAGACGATACATTTGTTATTACATACCGACGTTTGTTTCTCTATTAATAAAGACGACAAATGGCCCAGACTTTGTGTGCAAAGTTAAAATTAAATTAAAAAAGAAGAGAATTATTTTTAACGGTTTAAGCACACCGTGTAGGGATTAACATAATCTCGTGGAAGACCTCTCCTCATACCTGACCTGACATGCTATGCGGTTACGGCGTGTATATATCGGTCCGATATCGACATTAGCAAAGCGCGAACGCGCTTCACGCGCGGTTAATATCCCGTAATGTGATTTACATCCGAAACACGTCACGCATATTAACATTACTGCCAATAAATAATCGGATTTTCCTCAGTGTTCGTTATTTTTATTTTCTTTCTTCAACGACGTGCAAAACCAAATCGGCTATTCTTTCGCGTAAAATCGCTCGTACGCGATAAAATCGGCTAGTAACGAAAATCTCTTTTATGTAATACGTTCGTAAACACGTAGTTGCACACTTACGATTGATAAGCAGTCGAAACGACGGTAATCACATTGCTGTTGTTAACAGATTTCGAAGTAGACGCTTTCCAGCTCACACTTCAACTGCCGCGGTGGCCAAAATTGACGAGTTTGGAATTGCTGCCTCATCCGTCTTATTCGCCAGCTTATATACGGGGTTCCCCGTGCGATTTCCATTCGTTTCCAAATATAAAAAAAAAAATAACTCGGTAAAGAGAAATGTTCCAGCAACAATGAAGCGTTATCGACGCCGTAAATGGCTAAAATTAATAAGCTGTCACACTAACACTGCGCATGATAACGAGCCGGCGTTTGACATTTATTCTTCCTCCGAAAAACGAAATTTATCAACGACACGCAACAGCAATGCGACACTACGCATCGTTTCAGATACTTAAATCAATCGTCCCGTGTATTTATATAGCTGTTTTGTGAGATAAAAATATGTAACGATGTAACAAGAAGCTGATCGCAAGCGAAGAAAAGATACGCGAACGTGGAAGAAAAGACACGCGTTACACATCGGATGTCTTTTCTCGCATTCGCTTGAAACATATCCGCGATCGATCACGATAGATGACACGATGAAGAGAGTGAGAGAAAGAGAGAGGAATATACGAGAGAGATTCTCCGGTAACAGCCCCGTATGCAATTATCCGTAAAGTGCACGTGTTACATCGCCGCTCGCGTTCTCTTGCAGAGGATCACCCTCATGCTCTTTGGGGACTTCAGGATTTCTGAATAATTTCAAGTGCCGCGCGCTCCCCGCGATGCTAATGAGACAAACGCGGAGAATTTAATTGGAATCCGGCAATTATTAAGAGACTCTAGTGGCAATGAAATCCTTAAAATGGAGTGCCATTTTATTGTGTCGCCGTAATCGCCCAACGAATCCTCTTTTTTTTTTTAAGAAGAAATCGTTGAAACACATCTCGCGCGCGAGCGAAAAAAATAGCTACAACTTTTTCGGGATTTTCTTAAGACGCTAGAAGCGTTTATTATTGCGGAAATCGTTCTGCGCGACTAATGAAAATAAACTTTTTAGAGGTGCAATTAATTAAGCAATGTGTGTTTTTTTTTTTATCCGCGTCGTTGCGACAATGGTATTTTTAATTAAACGTTCCAGACCTTATCTCGTGACAAAATGAACATATTTTATTATCGTGTAATCTATCTATTAACACACGTGTGTATGTGTGTGTAATAAAACTTATTTTTTGAAACAAGAGCCTGAGAAAATCGCCAGCAATGTTTTTTCGACGAAAATAAACTTTTTAAAGATGTGTAATTCAATTTAATATGAAAATTATAATTTAATAAATTAATAAATATTATCTAATAATTACATAATTTAATATCAGTAAAATAAAATATTTTTATCGCTGTAGAACATTTTTCCTAAAGGTGAAGATATAAAATAATATTCGAAAAATCTTAGTATATTAGTTCTACAATTATATATACATGTCACACAAACGTCTATATCGTGCGGATACATATGTAACACATCTGTAGTATCCATATCATCACGGAGAGACAGGTGATACGGTGTACAAAGCACAAATTTACAACGTTAAATTAATAATATTGATATTAATAACTGTGCTTTAATTAAATTTGAATAAAGAATTTTAATAAATCAGATATTATATTTATCGAGCATGCCAACGTGTGTGTGTGTGTGTGTGTGTGTGTGTATGTTTGTGTTAAAATACTTCTCGCGCGATGAAGCGGATAATTGTGTTCGGCATATATATTCGAGCTTTTTCCGCGCGCTACTTTAGCGCGTGAATTTTAGATTTTCGCGGAATTTTACGTTTTCGCTTATCTTTTTAGTGATGTAATTCCGTGAATCAAAGGATCTTTCCTCATGTACTGATCAAAGATTGAAACGCCGTCTACGATCACACCGCTTCCGCATCGCAACGTTATATTATTTAACATTAAATATTTCTTATTACCGTATTTTGACGTTCATTTTTCATGTCCGTTGTGTAATTTCCGATGTATTGTAATTACAAGTGTATTGTATGACACTTGTAATTACAACGATCTGTCAACGATCACGCAAGCAGAGATCTTTAATAACTTGCTTCGACGCGAAGGAGAAGCAGCTTCCACTTCGTTTGTCGTCTAGTGCCAACTTAGCATTTGAAAAGTCGATTGTATGGATCGATTTAGAGAATCGATACGTGTGACTCTCGAAAGTCAGGCGCGTGTCGATAAATGCGTAAACGTATCTTACAGACCATCGATATGTTAGAGATAGATACGATCGATTATCAATAAGGAAATTCGCTGTACTGTGTGCCGGGGGGGATGTATATTTTTTCAGTTTCTGATGATGTGCGCTTCATGTTGTACATACACATCAACTTTCTATTCGGCCTTGGCTGAGACGACGACAACGGCGTCAAAAGTGAATCGAAACGCGTGATTTCGTTTGCAAGCCGTGTGTTTGTCACGGCTGATTGTGAAAAGAGAGTTTCTCTCGACGAGAGAATTGTTGTTTGTCAATCAACGAGATGGGTGGCTACGCAAGCAGAATCGTGTCTATGTCAAATACGGCTGTGCATGTGTATCGAGGATGCAAACGTAAATACATCGAGGAGTACGACAACGACTCGGAGTCCGAGTACATCGAGCGAACACTTCAAACGCCAAAAAAGTAAGATTGCTCGCGCTTATTTTCATATTGATCATATTTTCGTCTGTCCACGACGATACGCGTGCACACCTCGAACACGCAACAACGTTGTGTTTCATTAAAAACAAATATGTAAATGCGTTTCTATGAATTTTTATGTTATGTCGTTTGTGTTGCGTATTGCAGGAGAAAATTGCTCACGACGGCACAGTACATATACAAAACTCTATTCCAAGAGGAAAAAGGCAGTGACATAACTGTTCTCATACTTGGAAGAGCATGGAGATTACACAAAGTTTATATCAGTCAGGTATGACTCATTCCTGCTCTCGCTTTCGTCTTCTGAACTCTCCTTCACACAGTCAACTTTGGAGTTCAGATTTTATGATAACTTTGATAAGAAAGAATTCTTGTTTTATATTCTGTGGATTTATTATGATATACAAATTATCTAATGTAATTAAATGACTCTTGTATTAATTGATAATTCCAATGCAAAGCATTTTTAATGTACATGTAAACATGTATTTTTTCTATTTAGAGTCCATATTTTGCTAGTATGTTTTCTGGTTCCTGGAGAGAGGCTAATGAGAAAGTTATTAAAGTTGAAATCACAGATCCAAATATTACAATGAATTGTAAGAATTGCGCTTGTAAATCTAATTGCATATCCAATTAATTTTGTATGTTGCATGAAATATTTTGTAATATTTCAGCATTGTCTGTAGTCTTGGGCTCTCTCTATCAAGATGAAGTCAATTTGGAACCAAAAGAAGTTGTTTCCATTCTGGCCACATCTACTCTGTTTCAATTGCAAGGCTTAATAGATGAATGTGCGGACATCATGATAGAAACCACAAATAGCGAAACTGTTGTGCCATATTATAACGCAGCTGTGTCATATGGCGTGCCTAATGTGAAAGCAGCTGCAAAACGTTGGCTAGAAGTGAATTTATTGAGCTACGGATGGCGACATCCATCCTTTTTGAAGCAAATCGCACCGGACTTAATGGAAGAATTAGTTGCCAGTCCCGACTTAGTAGTTTTGCAAACAGAGTTTTGTATTTACATGATGTTACGTGTATGGTAATTATCAAAATTCCTTTGATATATCTATATTTAGTTCAAAAATGACAAAGCTGCTAATCATATAAACATTACATAGGTTGTTTGCATATACCCAAGATTATGAGGAAACATTAAACATTGATGAATATTTTAAGACTCACAAATGGACGGAACCGTTTTTAGCGACTGAAGAAGGCAAAGATTATGCAGCACCTTTCATGGCACTAAGAATGAAATATTTATTGTTGCACGAACAAGATGACAAAATCTTATATAGTGATAATTTAATACCACCAAATTGGTTAAATGACGCTTATAGAGAGCAATGGCTTCATTTACTAAGAGTTGATGGGAATAAAGATAGAGGGTAAATGCACAAATATTACAAGTTCTTTTTTTTTTTAAGCGCGTATATGACTCGAAACAATAATTTTTTTTCGCGCAGCCCGGAACAAATGACAGAAGAAGAATTTTCAAAGGAATGTTTCCGCTGCGGCAGATGTGTCGAAAAGCCGGGCGAACATATTTGGAGATGGAAAGCATTTCACTACGGACTGGACTTACTAATGAGTTTAGATAACACCACATTGCGCATCGAGAGAAATCACAGAGTAGACTCGGAGCACATTAAAGCCAATCACAAAGAACACAAAATTTTAATAAAGTAAGTCTCTAAAATCGACGCATTTCTATTCTAGTTCTAATTGTTTCGGATCACAAGAGATAACGGCAGATAATGTTAAATTTTTCGAACAGGGTTTGTCTATTTTCATTGGACGAACAACGTCAGGTGAAGCATGTCCAAAATTCAGGCATGCGAAGACTACGTTTAAAGAGAAATACAGAAGTAAGTAACACTTACGGATGATAATTTATGGACTTGTAATACGATGGAATGTATTTTATTTTTGAATCAGCGCATCTTCTTTCAGCACGAAATAATGTGTCTCGATAGGCAGCTAACTTATCCCTTGTATATATCTGTTAACATGCAACTAGTCACTCCGCTCGCGTTGGAAGAAAAGAAGGCACCAGTCGACACGATACTTTCGGACACTTAGCATTTCGATACTTGATATATTATAAATATACAAAGGACGCGGGTTTGTCATCTGTTGCTTTGTAATATATATTCCGTTTAATTATTACGAATATTAGATAAGTTCGTAGATACACGTTTAATATCCAGAGAAAAGACCAAATTAAACAATAAGTGATTTATCTTCTTCGATCAATTTTTTTAAGACAAAATTAACTTTAAATTTTTACTAAAAGGGTATGTCATTAATGTAATGAACATAACGTGAAAAAATTTGGATATCCTGCATTACTACTGTTTCTTGTATATTGATATAATCGATGCATTTGATACTAATGTGATTTACAACTAATAGTCATTCCACGAGTTGAGTAAGTTGTTTGTCGTGTTAGACTTTAGTCTTTCCTGTTCACGCTGAAGAACTAATGGTGCATAAAAATACTGTAAGTACTGATGATTCACAGGATCATTTTTAAACATGTTACCTTCTGACTGAATAAAACCGCATCACTAATAGTTTAGTAAGTTAAATATAAATGTACAGGCACAACGCTAATTCTTCTTAAAACCAGACTTGATTTATGTACATTTTTTTTTGTTTACACGTTAGTCTGGAAATAGAGTTGTCAAATAGTTCACCTAAAACGTTGTTAGAGAAAGGAACTGATTTTTCTTTTGTGATGTTCTGAGTTCACACGTTTAATCAGTTTTTTTTTAATGTTGAATTTGTTTGAAACAAAAAAAGAATATTCGAATGGCTATTGAGAAGTTTTCGAACACAGATAGAAGTCTAAAAATACACACGCTTTTACGAGCGCACTTGTGTAGCAGTTACTTAATTTTCATCGCGACACACTACTTGAAAGACTGTTCGCATCGCGTGTGTGTCGCATATAACTGCAGTATTAAAGTTCTTGTGTTTTTATTCAAAGTATTATTAAAAAAAAAGAAAACGTTAAGCGTTTTTAAAGATTTTGTTTCCAAGTTTAATGTACTCTATCTCTGCTCTGCATTTATAAAGAGATGAGAGAAAATACTTTAATGAAGTACGCTGTCTTCCTATCAGTAAGAGGATTTCTTTGATTCAGTGCCTTTTTAATATAAATCCATCTAAAAGCCAACTAAAAAATACGTATATAAGTGAACTAATAACTTTGTAATGCAAATCGTATAACTTTTGTAAGTAGATTTTTTTGTAAATGTTTTTTAACTACGCGAGAGTCATTCATACGAATAATATATAAATATATATAATATATAATTACAATAAAATTTATGTATATGTGTGAAAGTGAGTTTTTTACACCTACCTGTTCACATCTGCGCGTGAAATTTATTCACTGTGCGCTTTTAAGATGATTTCCCAAAATTCTGTGAAATGTTTTAGAAAAATAATTACATGTGAGTCGAAAATTTAAAGAAATTCTATGATATTTCGTCGAAAAAACGATCGTGACAAAGATTTTTACAAATACAAGACACTCTTGTTAATTGTTCAACACTTTATTATTGGCAGAATACTCTCTCTTTTTCTCTCTCTCTCTCTCTTTCTCTGTACATAATATATGATATTGTAATGTCACTGACGATGAGCATTACGAACAGATTCTATGAGACTTTTGACGTAAGCATTCTTTTGATACACAGTCACTACGAAACAAGAGCCGCCCGTGCGAAAAATCTCACAATACAACGCAACCTTTTCTCACTTTTTTTCCTTCAAAACAATGTTTGCTATTAGAGTCTCACAATCGATGCAATATGTTATTCCGGAGCGTTGTGTTGGCGTTAAGAATGGTGTTGTCTTAGAACTAGAAAACCTTGATTGACTATTGTGTTAAAACCTTGAACTCTATTAACACAGATATTTATTTATATGTGATACTTTATTTTACAATAATATATTGACGTGTGTGATGACATACGATTATGTGCCGCGATTTTTAAGATGTGGCAGCGTTTCTTTTTTTTTTTTTTTTTCAGGTCGATGTACCTAACATGGCAGCATGTGTCTTTTTTTAGTTTAATAGAATATCACATTCCCTTGTAACATATAAGTGTTGACAATACTTTTCTTTGATTGAGCAGACGAAGGAACGAGTAAAATCTCAATATTTCTTATATACTTTTGACGTCGTCAAAAAATAGCTGGCGGAAATAAAAAACGCCGTTGCGACTGTTAAAAGAGAGCTAAACGCGTTAGAGATTAATCAATTAAAATCAGTTTTTCGATGATAGCTAAAAAAAATAACATTCAAACGTATGACATCGATTGTTGATTTTCTTTCTTATCCGTAAGCGGGCTTTTTCTTATCAGTATGTGTGCTTAATAATACTTTTAATACTGTAATAATATTTTTAATACTGTTTAGAAAGTGTTGCACGCGATCTGTATATTGGAACATTTAATTTATCCTTATGAGACACATCTCGGAAAAAGATTCTCTTAATTTCACATTTAAGATATAACACAAACTTCGTAGCATCTTTTCTGTGACTGGCGCGACTATTATTTTTCTGTATTCCGAACGTTTATCAAAAGAACGCAAAGTCAGTCATCTCTCAACACAAAGAACCTCCATATTTCTCGCAACCGTATCTCGAACGAGATCGAATAAAATCGTATTTACTTCTATCGAAGCGACAGAGGAAATGAAAGAGAACGTTAGGGGCGAATATATATCATCTACATCTTTCTTACATCTCGATACTAAAATAAACGTGATTTATTGCGTTAATTTATAAATCTCCGACGGCGTTAAAATTTGAATTTTCTCTTTTTCTTTATCCCCGTGTTTCTCCCTCATTTCTCACTGTCTTTTATTTCCCTCTTCTCACGCTTACCGATCATATGGTTGTCACGGTTGTTGCCATTCGCGCTCTAATGATAATTACCAGCGTTATTATTTATAACAACGGGTCACTAACAATTAACTATAATAATAATAATAATAGTGGTGGCAATAATGGCAACGACCGGTGGTGACAGCAGTAGTGACGATTTTTTTTTTGTAAAACTACGTTTTGTGACGTATTGTTTATTTATTTATTTTTTTTTGTTTTACGTTGATAAAGCGCGTTCTCTCTCTCTCTCTCTCTCTCTCTCTCTCTCTCTCTCTCTCTACTTCACCTAGATTTTTTTTGTTAATGAACCGTTCTACTTCTTCACGTTATTGCTCGTTCGACGACACCGCGTGTTGCTGTCATCATTATGTTATCTATTATTTATAATTACCCTCTCACGTCTGTCGACCGCCAGTCAAGGAGCAACAACGAATTATTTAAAGGGCCGGTTTCATTTAAATCTCGGTCATTAACTAATTAGAATCTTAACGGTCACAATATGTTAACGCGACCTAAAAAGAGATAAAGAAATCTTTTTGTTTTTATCTTTTAGACAAATTAGCGGACATACATTATATTATTATTATTACCCGAAAATGCAACAACCGGCCCTATTAATTGAGCTATTTGAGTTTTAGCGTCACACTCACAATTTTTTATTGCGCATACATATGTACTAGCGTGCGTACATGCACACACATACACACACACACACACACACACACGCATACAAACGGCGGTTATTGTACGCTCAGGTGACTCGGGTCTTTAACACGGCTTACACCTGCACTTAAAATATTGCATAGTTCTGCGGAACAATCGTATGGACGCGATGGCGGATTTTCAACCCTTACCGTAGAGCTTATAAATGCGAGGTTTTTATCTCTCGGCATATCGTCGATATGTTATATATCCCCGTTCTTTCTTTACATAGTCCGCTTTATTTATCGTAACAACAACGTTAAGATCCTGTTTTTTATTTTTTTTTCTTTTTGTTTTTCACCGCAAACGCTACGTGACATTTTGCACTTCTAAAAATAAGCAGAACTGTCGATCTCGCGCGCGTGCAATTCCATTTCGGCTTGTAGTTCCGACAACAAAATATATACTTATGTACTTCTTTTTTTTTTTTACAATTTTGCGTGCGCATGCACACATAATAATTATGCGCGCGTGTTACGCAAACACACGCACACACATGTTCATTCAACGCACATACATGTTCAGCGGTAGCAGGCGGGGTGCGAAATGTGTCGCGATGCCGCTACTTTGTTTATTATAATTTACCGTGTGAGAGAGAGACTCTCCTCGTTTCACTAATTTATAAATAAAAACTCTCGTAAGATGCGTTTTTTTTTTTTTTTTTTTTTTGTTTTTCTTTTCATTTTGATAACGCACTCGTTTCGGTCATCAAACTCTGTCGGTCGTTCCTGTACAAAAGTAGGCGAATTAACAGAAATCGATAGAAACGCCTTCCGTAAAGAAGAGCTGTGTGTCAACAATTGTTTGAAAACTAATCAATTGCAAAAACTTGACGGTTTTTTTTTTTTTTTTTTTGAGAAGAACGCAAATAATTTCAAAAAATTGCGAAAACTTTTTAACACTGAATTGAGATTACATCAGTTTACGGAACGCGAGATTTCTAATCGATTCCTCTCAATCTACCTCGTGCAAAAAATATTTTTTCTGTCCGACAGCTGAATAAGCACAGCCGAAGTTATTCGCGCGACAAGTGCGATATCAGACGTGAAATGACACGAGAGATCGGTGACTGAACTCTTTTTTTTTTTTTAATTTTTTTTATTTTTTTATTTTTACGCGGAGGCCGTGTGTTAATTTTTTTTTCTTTTATTTATTTTTTCTCGCGAAGATATGTGATACTACACTGAAATGTCGTCCTCGCGCATCTGGCAGTTTATCACCGTTTACGCTACATAATAATCCGGCTATTTTTTCCGGACCGTTCGCTGAATTTGTAATCTATGTCCAATTTTGATTAGCTATGGGATTCTCAAAGATTTCTCTAAGAAGAAATTTTTTTTTTTTACACACAGCGTCTCGCGAGACATATCGTGTCGGTTGAACTCATTGTTTTCATTTCTTTTATTTATTTACCGTAGAGAGAGGGATCATATCGGGGTTTCTTCTTAATTATTGGAAGAAGTTATTGTTTTAAGTTTTTTTCATATTGACAGCGCAAAAATACGTATATATCATTATTACAATCTGACGCGATTTAATTAGGCCAAAGTTATTAAAGTTATACAGTAATACGATAGACTCAAAAAGGAATGATAACAGGCGTTACATCTTTCTCGGAAAACAAGACAAAGCTTCTCCGTGATTTTTTTTCTCTGACGTGATTTCTCTTGGAGCGCGTGAGCGTTTTTCTCATGATTTATTTATAATAATCCTAATGAGAGAAATTGACAATCGACCGACTAATCGTTTCGGACAACCGATCGACAATGGCGGCGAGGAAGCGATCGCGCGAATATAATATCTGGTGTATACGAACGGTCCGTGCGGCGCGCGACGACTTGTTTGCTAACGTTGATTCTTTCTTGAGGTGTGTGATTCAAATTTTTTTTAATTAATTAGGCAGAAAATTTTAGGCTATTGAGAGAGAGGTACGAGGCGGCGCGAACGAGCACGACAGTAGCAGATTCGGTGTCGCCAGAACGGCGATCAGGAGGGACGCCAGTGGCAGTAAGGACGGCGTGCGGAGACTCTCGACGGAATTGCACAGGTCACTGGTGCATGAGCAGTATTCCGCGCGCACGTCGTGGGTGCCGGTCCTCATAAGGCACAAGCCGTCGTCCTTCGACTTGTCTGCGATGTAGCCGCAGCTCCGGACGACTCTCACCTTGCCGTACACTAGAAAGAAAGACAAAGTAAAGGAAATACATGGCTGGCAATATGTTGCTCGACCGCACAATGATGTCATCTGTGTGATTCCACAGCGTTTGCTGGAAATAAACACTGATGAACGAACATTTGTCAGATATATTTCAGGATTGTTTATGTTGCTTGAATATTGATGACTTTTTCGGAATGAGTATATGTGCAAACATATTTTATATTTTATATTTCACTGCAAACATTATGCGATTGTTCTTCTCTAGTCAAAATGTTATTTCTGATATCTGAATAAAGTTTATCCCACACTTCTCTCTTATTGTTAGTCATGTGAGCGTTGCGGAAGCAGATCTTTGCAAATAAATATAGAATCACCTCTTTGACTGATTTTCCGGCAAATAGTAGGTTCTAAGTGGCTGAGGTGCTCCAGACGAGGCTGAAAACTGCAGTTGACAGTTCCCAAAGAATACGAGTCGAACGGGTCGCCACACCTCGGATCGTACTCGCTGTTGCATTGGTAACATATTATCGCTTCACCTGAAAGAAAAAGGAAACAGATTGTGTGTTTGCACTTGTTCGTACGCAATTAAATTGAGAACGTTGAAATAAAAACCGAATATTTCTTTAGGATAATATAATTTTGATGATAAATTTTTTATGACAAGTTCAATAGACGTCAACCGGGCGAGAGATTAGAGCGTGTCGATTGAGGAAGGTCTGGTTCACGTCGTCTCGCTCTTTTGTGTGTGATGTAACAACGTTACATGCACACTCGTTGCATCCCACGACCACGAAACTAGGCTGATACGGCGCCAGCTGATATCGAAAAACGAGACAAGGCACGCGATGACCTACACTCAGCTGTCTCGTGTTGCGGATCGATAAGAAGAATCCAAAATTTACAGCTATATAGAGTGAAAGCGAATAAAGAGAAAAACAAAAATGTGGATCGAGTTGAATTTTATTTTTTATCATCCCGTTTTATCCTTCCACTTATTTTTTCATCAACTGCCAAGTCAAACAACATCCAGACAGTACAAAAATCCGAGAAATATCTTAAAAGATGTCCCAAAAGATGTCCAAATTATTTTAGCCATCTTTTAGATATTTTTACGTTTTTCGAACTTCTGTGCTATTTCAATAATTTTATATAATTAGTTTTTAATAATTATTTTAATAATTTGTTTACTTGCAAATAAAATCGATATTTTTCTATTTTTTTCAATCAAAACAATTTAAAGTTCTATCAAAAATTGCGAATATAAAATTGGAAAAGAAAAGAGAAGTGATTAGAAAGAGAGTAAGTGAGAGGAAAGGGGTTGTGGAGAAGGAGAAAGTGGGTCGCTCGATAACCCTCATGACGGCGACTTTCGGTAGACGGTATCCTAATTTTCAACAAATTGTCGGATATATCGCGCTTATCCGAGGTATTCCGAAACGCGAATTGCCAGTCGACTTCGTACCGGCAATTCTTACAATTGGCAAGTACGGGAGGAAATCAAACAACACTCGCGATATATCTTTGTCATATATCGACAATCGAGTCGATTGTAGATTTGCAAATTGCGAGCGCAATTTCAACATCAAAGCAAAGAACGAGACGAGGTTGAAGTGACCAACTATTAGGTACCGGTCGCATCTTTGATTGAATTTGCTTGACTCGTCGGTGCGAGTTACGTCATGGCCGGTTTCCCTGAAAACTTTCACCTTTAACCTTTGCGCTCCCGCGGGGGGAAAACTTACGTCATCAACTCGTAGAGAGGATGTTTCGTTAAGAAGATAAGCGATAGCGTTAATCACATGTCCGAGAAAACGAATATCTATTGCACAGCCTTGACGGTTTCCCGGGATCGCCGGATATATGGTACATATCGACGAGAGAAAAGTGCGAATCGAAGCCAGTTCGTTCGAATTTAATGCTGATGAACGAAATCGGGCCACGCGATGATTAAATTAATTTTCGTATGAAAACTGTGTTTTCTCGTAATCGATCAGTTAATTATTAAACTGCAGATACATTTCCTGCATTATTGAAGAAACGTTTACGAGGACACAAAATCGTTGAAGCGAAAGAACTGCCACACTTTTTTTCATTTCTTTTCGAGCAACCAGTTTTTAAGAGATTAATTGTGTTTCGAATAAATAAATAAATAAATAAATATTCAATTGGAGGACATACAATTATTGTAATATTTTTCAGTAATAGGATTCGATTCGACAAACGCGCATGCACATTTTCATGATCCGGTGTGCTGAAGTACCACAAGTGCTACCGTTGTAGGAATTCGTCGATCGGTGTCGCACCGGCCATAATATCGCGTGCGATTATCGCTAAGTAAAATTTGCTTTGCGCAGAACCACGCGATGGAACAAGACGGACAAGAAAAACATAAAAAAGAAACGAGTTAAAATCGATTCTCGCTTCTCTTGCAAACTTGGAAATCCAAATCTCGAAGAGTTGAGATTTAATTAATATCAATGAGGTTTATAATGAGAGAAGAGAATATCGATTTATTCTTAAAATTGTTTCTTCGCGATATTTGCGAGATGTAACTTCATTCAGTTCTTAATTTTTGCGAGAGTTAAATTGGAAGAGAATTAAAAATAATTTCGGATATTAAGAATTTGCAAAGCTAAACAGACTACGTGCTTGTGTTATACATAATTGAAGTTACGTAATTTTCATACGCGTTAAGTACAATTGAAGATACAAATTATTCGATAAGATCTGATGTATCTTCGCCAGATCGTTCTGAGACCTGTTTTACAAAATATCTAACATCAACTTGCTTTGAAAAAGAATTTAGTATCGATATTGGTTTGACCAACATAATTTTTAACTTTCAAACTTTCTTATTTCCCGAGTTTTTCCAACCTCCTGATTCCGTCTTTCTCTGTCTAGACGGCTCATATACGACGATAACTTTCCCTGCCATCACCTCTACGCCGCATTGCGCCGTGATGTATACGACTCATTTCCTCACTTGTGAATAACATGTACATGAGCTCGTGTTATCGATCGTTTTCACGCTTTCGGATACGGTGAAATATTCGTAAATAGCAAATTTTAACTTAATTTATATTAAAAATGTATATAAAAACAAATTAAGTTAATGAAAAAGTCTTCTTTGAGCTCACGCGAAAAGATCTCGCTTTTTCTTAACTTAAACTTCTCTCTTCAATCTTCTATTTGCTTTTTTAAACGTTTGCAAAAACAAAAAAAACATTTATAAATGTATATTTCCCTAAGAATTGTGTTTCTCTATTATAACAAACAAAAATCACAACATTTCTGTGAAAATCCAAAAATGAAATTCTTGATGCAATTTGTTTGTAGAGAAATACATTAAAAAAAAAAAATAATTGTTAATTATTTAACATACTTGAAAACACGTTTGCAATAAACCGCGATAATGCAGTTACATAACAGCCCTCATGAGTGTCTCGCACAATGTGAAATTGTAATTTCAAATATATTTTCTTTCAAATAAGACTTTTTCTTACAATATTTACGTCATTTTTAAGCAAAATCTCGAAACATACGAAGAAAACGTGAAAGTTGCGCGCGGTAAAAACATCTGATCGCGGTATCAGACGTTTTCCGTCATATTGCATCGGTTTTGATCTTCCGTGAAGATCTAAATTAGCAGTTTCGCACGCAATCGCGCTTCGCAGAAAGATCGATCGCTTTTCCGGGAAACGGGAGAAAAAAAAAGTCGTCGTCGTTCGTTTTCAGAAAAACAAGTCGCGAGTTCGATCGACAACTCACCGCGATCGAAAGTGGCCGCCAGGACAAGAAAGACAAGAATGCCGATGATCGGCGCGGCTTGATTCGCGATCATGGTAGAGATCGTCGGACCATGTGCGTGCTTGTGCTCGGAAGAATGTTTTTTTAATCGCGTCGAGCCCGCATGGAAGGTATTCCCGCCGTCGTAGCTATCGTCGTCGTCGTCGTCCGGGGTGAGAAAGATTTTTCGGCAGTGAGCGACCGGGGCGCGTGTGTTCTTCCTCTCGTCGTCGCGGCCGTGAGGTGTCCTGTGAGAGCGAGCGCACGCGAACTAGGAACGACGGTGGTGGTTCGCTGCTCTCTGGTCGCACGCCGCGTTCACCACCGCACCCGGATGCATAGCAACTGACGTGCGACACCCGTGCGAGTCGCCGAGTATCCCTCGGCAACTCTATATGTATCGGCACCACTATGCGGCAGATCCACCCTCTCTGGACTCCCTGCGATGCGCCGCCGCGCGCCGATGCATTCGTCGATGGTGCACACATGCCGTCTCCTCCATCTTCCTTTCATCCCCGTCGCCTCATCCCCTGCTGCCGGTTTATAAGACGCACATCTCTCGCGGACGACGTATCGGCACGAGCTTCCTCCGTATCGGAATTGCGCAAAATTCGCGATAGTATGCTATGCGCAATCTTTCGTTTTGCTTCTTTGCAAATCTATTCTCGAAAAACTGAGAAATTAAATAAGAAACGATAAAAATCAATAAATGAAGAATGAAATACATATACGTATGGAGAGAAGTCTGTAAACATATTTTCTTGCTGATATATCTACGTGTGTGTGTATGATTCTCTAACTAAAAATTTTGAAAAATTTTACAACTGGTACCTCTTTATTTTGCGATAAGAATAGTTCTTCGGTAATAGTTTATTGTAGATGACATAAGAGCAATATAAGTATATAAAATAAATTTATATAAAGACAGAGCGTATACTTATTAAATTATATACGGTATCTCGTTGTCAGTCTGAAATTTCACAACGATCTTTGAAAGATGTCGAGCAAGAACTGTTATACAAAATTGTTACACAAAATAAGACGTAAATACAAGTGTTTTAAAAAAAGGGAATGTATTTTAACACATGATTAAACATTCTAAAATCCTTAATATCTCTCTCTAATATCGCAATACAGAGAAGAGTGTTAAGTTTTAAAACGCAAGAGACAACTTACAATGGCATCGGAAAATTGAATTATGTCATCCATTTTGCTATAAACAATTTTAGAGTGAACGTAATTGAGATTTTAAAAAAACGTACAAAAATGTGTTTAATTTGAATGTGAATTTCTAAACACTACGTAAGATTAAAAATATGACGATTACGTAACCGCGTGTTTATATCAAAGATAAGAATTATATAATTGTAGCAATGAGCCATAACAACAATATGACTTTAAATAACGACTTAAATCTAAATGTAAAATATGTGGGTAACCGAATGTTTATTAATGATTAATAAAATTTACACAAACCTCTGTCTGTCAGGGCTTAAAATCCGCATTACCGTCACTCTAGAACTGCCTTAATTCTCCGTACTATTTACAAATATAATTTATATCGCGATACTCTTTGTATAACACTAAAACAAAGCACTTATACAGGCACGTTCAGTGTAAGTACTAATATCAATAGCCTCGCGTAAGACACCTCAGTATTTGCAAATTTGCACTAAGAAAGTCTTCGTTTGAGAACTGCTGAAAATCGAAACGTGTTATTTTTTTTTTTTTTTTTTTTAATATTTTCATGTACAGTATACGAGGCACATATTGTGATATAAATTTTTCGTCCTATCGACTCCAACTCAAAGTTTCGAGCGGTCTCTATTTCTCGGGTTCGTCAGGATGTTCCGTTTTAATGTGATGGGTAAAAATGTACTGCGTCGTGAAGCGCTTTTTACAATAAGGGCACTGATACGGTATCACGGGGTGTGCAGACCTCAAATGTGCTACTGCTAACTCCCTAGACACGAATGGTGATTGACATACACCGCATCGATATCTGAAAATAAATGTAATATTATAATTACTGTATTATAATGAAAATAAGTCAATATATCATAAATATATTTTCTTACCCGCTAGCGGTTTTAATTAAAGTACGTTTAAGAGGCGGAGGTGTACTTTGCTCGTTAATTTCAATTTTTGGCTCGATAGGGGTTACATTGTATTCCACTGAACGTCTCAGTGTTTTTATTTTTAATATAAATCACATTATCACGTCACGTAACTACGTACCGTATTGCTGTGCGAGTTGTCGACGTGTATTCTCATATGAGCATTTCGGGATTGTGAAGTTAGAAATGACGCCTCACATTTGGAACACTTGTATTTCTTATTATTACTGTGAGACGACGTCTTCTGTACAGATTTGGCAGTGGCTATATTTGCATGAGGTGGTTCACCTGTACATTGATGAGCAAGGAATGACATTTCTTTGAAAAAGATTTTATTACACTTTGCGCAATGATAAGTCTTATCCACCGTGTGTGTCGTTTGATGAGTTTTGTCCGTAAGCGATTTATTTCCAACATTAGATGTGTACAGTGGGACATAATCGAGAGATGGACGTTTATTGTGACATACCTATCGATTGAAAAACACAGGTTTTACTTTAAGATCCAAATAAATGAATAAAATTGAAATAAAAATTTTATTCAGTCTTACTTCGTGTCTTAACAGCTGGCTATGGTCCTTAAATGACTTTTTACACATATGACAAGAAAAGCTCTTATGGGAATAAGTATCCGAGTGTGTCTGAAGATGCGTTAACATTGTCGTGTGATCGCTGAACCACTGTAGACAAATGCCACATCTTGCTACGTTCTTAGAATTGCGCTTTGAAGACTCGTCTTCCGCCAAAATATCGTTCTTCTCCATTAGCTAAATAAGAGCATAAAATAATTTCGCAACTTAAATAAGAAACTGGTGATTTCGACGCGAGTTCAATTTCGATTAATACTAAAATGTGGATAGATTTTGTTGTAATGTAAAATTAATCGATTAAAACTTCTACAAAAGACAAACCTCAGGATAAGACTTATTCTTGATACCACGATTCCTAGCTTCTCTCGCTTCTCTTTCTGCATTTAATGCTTCTTCTTGCTCGATTGCCGACATGGTCGGCTGCTGATTATGCTCGGCCATTCTGTGAGCTGCTAAGCGTATAAAAAGTCCAAATGTTCGGCCACAAATCTCGCATTTGTGTCTTTTTGGCTCGTGAGTGCGCATATGATTTGACAATGCACTTTGCTGGGTGCAAACCTGAGATAATAATCATACAAGAATTTAAAAAACACACAGATTTTATTTTAAATGTATATATATTTTTTATACCTTTCCACAGGTGGGACATGTAAGAGACTTTACACTTTCATAGAAGTGTTCTTCTCTTTTACCTTCTTTCGGATTTTCCGCTATCTTTGATGTTGATGAAAATGCAGATTCTGCGGATTGCAGTTTTAGCGAGACTAAATTTTCATTAGTTTGATGTAATTGCTTGTGACTTTTATAACTCTCTACAGTAGGAAAGAATCTAGAAACATATACACGTATTTAAATATAAAATGTGTAAAATAAAAAACATTGTTTTAAGGTGTATCTCTCAAGTTATCACTAGTGATCACCTATTGCATAGTGAACACCACGTGTTAGTTCCAATCTCAGTTAAATCGGCGATATGATCCCGTAATCTATGCTGTCTTAACATTTCCCAACTTGCAAATTGTCGGTCACACTGATGACAATCTTTCAAGTTGCCAACAAAATCTACTTTGACTTGTAAATGATTACTAGCTTCATGCTTTGCCAAAACTTCGACGGAATCAAAAGATAAAGAGCATGTTCTACAAGTATATATACGTGGACAGTCTAATTGCATATGTTTCATTAGACTGTCTTTTGTTCTAAAATTAAATCTTGGTTATTGTACAACTTTGGGTCAATCTTGAAACATTACAGAATGTCGATACTCACTTATAATAATTGTTGCAAGGTGCACACCACCATTCAGATGATAATTTTGCTTTAGGTTGCAGCTTCTGATGATTATTCATTGTTAAATTACCAGTCAGTACTTGTTCCAAAATACTGGTCCGCTTCTCTTCTTTCTTTGCTAGATGTTCTGCCTTGGAAACTGTTTCTTCTTCTGTATCAGATATAGAAACAGTTTCCGTTTTTGGTTGTAAACCTATGTCAAGTGTTTCTAAGTATTTGATTTTTTTACGCGGTGGTTCATAAACAACAGTTTCAGTATTCAAAATTGTATCTGCATTCATCTCCTTAATTTCTACTTCACATGGTAGTTCAGACAGAGCTTCCATGCCAGTACTTTGGAGCTGATGTTGAGTAGTTTGGTTTACAGAATTCACTGACTCATCAAGAGACATGGCAATTGATAAAGGAACTAACGGAGGTGGAGCTCTTGACTTCTCCTTGCAAAGCTGTGACTAATATTAAAAATAACAATAATTTCAATAAATCTGTTTATTGATATTCACAAAAATTTGATTTAAATTGATTTCTAAAGTAAATTATCTAATTAACAAACCTGACATGGATCCGGTGAGTTCTTCATTGCGTTGAAAAAAGTTTGTACAGATTCAATCTTCTTGTACCTCAGCAATACAGCATGCATACTCCTGTAGATATTCAGGCAATGCTCTCTAAACTGATAAGCATCGTCCAGCCTAGCTGCGCAAAACTGGCAAATCTGCTTGGGCAACGGATCGGTTTTGTAAACCAATACTGGCAGACAGGCGCGCAGTTTGTGCACCACCCTGCGCTGCATGCCTTCATCGCCAAAAATGGGCAACATCTCGTTCCTTTCCTCCGAACACAATCTACAGGCATTGTCCCACCTGTCCATAGAAGCCATCGTGAGGAGATTCACCGAAGAACACATCGTTCCACCCAACTACACTATCGCGTCGATGATAACAGAGTCCGCGAGATCGACCGCAAATTAGGTTAGTTGACGCACCACGTTGTGCGTGATGACATTGGCATGTTTAACGACGAAGAGCGTTAACGAAACCATGATTCCTTTATCAGTTCTTGTAAACTGCGTTTTACGAAAAGATCATCGAACGCGGTGGAGGAGACGAGCTTCGTAACAGCGTTCGTTCGTTCTTTCGTGTATTTTCTAAGGCGATTTTACTTTCACCTTGCGACTTTTCGTTTGTTCAGAAGTAGCTTTTATGTATAAATGTAATGATCTGATCGGGTCAAACCGGTTCCCTGGCATGTACCAGTCAAAAGTGTTCACGCACGTTATTTATGGTCTTGCCTATCTCAAAATCGTCCCTGAGAAAGTCGTTGATCGGCTAAAACGTAGACTGTTCTCATCAGGATTCGCCATGCGCCATGCAAACGCCATTCTTCAACAACTCCCTTTCTGTCTCTTTCTTTCCTTTTATTCTTCAACAGTGCTCGTTTTCGTTCGGGTCTATTCGGGAAGGAAGAATGAGACAAGCGGAGACAAGTTGCGCCAATCGTCTTGAATTCGTTAACATCAGCAGGAAAGTCTATGCGATAGGATCGTTCACGCGCCGCAAATTCCTTGACAAAACTAGATTGCAAACTGACCAAGTAGTAGGTTAGAAATCCTGTTACATGGATCCAATGTGTCATGCGATTATGTGTGTGATCTTCAATTACTATTTCTACATATGTGCACATAACAGCAGATTCCTTTTGCCAAATTCTACTCTCTTTCTCTTCTTGTGTTTAGAGCAATTTCGTTTACAAAAAAAGAATCTTTCTTTTATCGGAAATCCATCGATACGAATTTTCAAGAATTTCTTCTGCAATCTCGCTCTTTTTTCGATACATGTAGTTCAGGTGCAATCTTCAAGATAGCTTGAAACTTTTGAAGACTTGTATCAGAGCTCCGGGCAGTCTCAAACGCTCTATTCTGCTCTACTTCGTGTAGCTGCACTCGTTACACTTTCTGCATTCAGCACAAAAAAAAAATAGATGATATGTAATCAAGCATTGGGAAGAAGTACAAGATTTGTGTTTTTAAAGCACATCTTTTTCATATAAAAAAAACCTTAAGATTAACAGCACAAGTGAAAACTCGCCTCTGTAGCTTACAATAATTTTGTATGTATTTGTTGAATAGTGATTTATTACATAAAATTATATTGTATATACACATGATTTTTTAACACAAATATACATATATTATTCACCTAAGAGCTCTTCTGACAGACTTCAACTATTTGTAAGACAAAAACCTGTAAAAAAACTGTCTTGATATTCACAAACTATAAAGATGTTACATATAAAAAAAAAAAACAATTTATAGGAAAGCTCAAAGAATGTAGTAATGAGATGGTATCTCACTCACTCGCGCGCACACACACACACATACATCATGTTTATATAAATATATAACAAATATAACTTAGATTATAATAGTATGTAAGGTATAGTATAAATATATATTATATCTAGATTATAAATTTGTCTCTTTCTTGTTACATGCGATAAACAACAAATCTTTGCCTAAAATCTTCTGCCTCAGCAGTAAAACAAACTTTGTCATTTACTAACTACATTTTTTTAGTGCCAAGCAGTAATTGTCGAAAATACTGCTGTGTATAAAAATTGTGTTTTCTTTTTTTAAACATTTTTTATTTAACATCTCACGTAACAATATAAAAAAAAAACAACAAAAATCTAGTAAATAAAACTGTAATAATTTGACACCTTTTATTGTTGAATATTACACATATCGCCTTGTATATTTTGAAAATAAAGTATTTATGTAAAAAAATAAATCTGCTGTATAAGTCTTTGTTAGTTTTTGTTTTCTTTCACTGTTAAGTACACTAACTAGTCCAAAATTGTTCTATGCGAGGGAAAGACATTTCTCTCTTTACTCTCATATCAATCATTATCAGGTGAATGTTATTTAAAAAAAAAGAATCTTCTTATCCTCTTGCAGAAAGATTTAGCATTTAGTCAGTGTACATGTATGTTATACATATATAGCATTAATTACTTGTTGAAGAATATCTACCGTGTAAATGTAATTCTATTATCGTTATTTACCAAAAAATTGAAAAAAAAAAAATATTTTGCGTTTAAAAGATTGAATAAAAAACACATCATTGTTACATAAGCTCATTTGAATGTTAATGACAATATCGGCGTCTTAACATACGTCTGGTACAATTTTAAGACTTGTATTGAGCAAAACTGGATATAATATTTCTGTGTTATTTTCCAAATATTCCAATATTTCTCAATATTCTTACTTGCTATCTGTGTGCAGAAGCTTATAATAGATATAATCATACTGATTAGGTAGGTATTCTTGAGGGGCATTAACCTTCACATATCAAACTAGTTATCTCGTAAAAATATAACATCTTATTTCAAGCGTGTTCTATATAAGAATATGAAGAATGCGTTACTGCTTTGTAATTTAAGTTATTGGTTCTCTCACATAGATAGTTGTGTTTTAATGAAATTTCACACACTAACGCGATAGCTGTATATATTAATTATAAGATAAATAATAATGGATGATATTCTCATGAAGTTTCCTCAAGTCCAAACTGTGTGTTCTGATTGATGCAAATAATTTTTGTGTCAAGCGTAATTCTGTAACCAAACGGAATTACAATTTTGCAATTACGTAGTCAAAAACAACATATTTGCATACCACAGTTCTCATTTTGACTCTTGCTGTGAAATTTCATGTGAAAATCCGCATAACTGAAAATGTCAACATAGATATCGTATATTTTTATATTGCACATAAAACATTATTTGAACTTTTGTCTCCTTTCTTTTCTCTATTGACTACTTATACATATATATATATAAGCCTGTATATTATTAAGAGAGTTAGAATTATACATACAGAGAATTTTCTGTTGTGTGTGTTTAAAGATAACATGCAAAAAAGATAAAAAATTAATGGATACTGTCAAAGAAAAATACATTAGCGTATGTTATTTAAAAAATACATCATTTGTATGTTAAAAAATTGTTGGGAAGACCTTGTTACATATAAATTATATGTTACACTGTACATGTCCTGTACATAATTTACAGTAGCAGGCTGACGCGCGAGTTCAGTTTGTTATATATATATATATTATACATGTTCGTAACTAATCAAAAAAAAAAAAAAAAAAAAAAACAAAAACCAATAACAAAAAACAAAATCGCGAATTATCCTAAACGATCCAGATTTATTTTTCTGGTACTTTCCAACCATATAAATAAAAACTCGCTTCATTTTCACACTCGTTACAAACAAGTTAACAAGTTCTTAATTCACATATCGATTTTTCTTTCACTCTTGTAGGATCTAAAACTTGTTCAAAAATATGTAAAGGGCGTCTCGATCTCACACTGTACTTCTTGTTACTTCCATGCTCCTTAATCAATACGAAGTAAATCTTCTATCTTTTCTTTAAAACAATCATTTGATTTGAACGTCTAAATTTTAACAGCAGGAGCCAGAAGATGTGTCGACGCGTGTTATGTGAGCATTTCTAACTTTTGCTACATTTATACATAGTATTTTTCTACTATAACAATATAATCAGAATACGAATTTGAGGTACATTATAATATTTTTATAAATATATTAAAGCGACAAAGTGTCTTAACGATGTTGTTTCTTATGTTTCCTGTGTTTAACGTGTGTGCAAAGGTGTTATATTATATATGCATATATATATATATACCTTCTCTCACGCATCCCTATTATCTCGCTGGCACAGACGGCATTTTCTCAAGAAAGTCCTGCTCAATTACGGTTTCCAATTGCGTGTTATTTATTAGAACGTGCGTGTCGCACGAGGCGCGACTGAGACTCGAAAAAAAATGATGCAAGTCTTGCAAAGAGCGAACATTGTTTGACGTTAACAAAAGCTCCCCTGGATTCCTTTTCGGCGGTGGACCTTCTGATTTAAACTATAAACAGTGAAACATTCGAATTAGACATACAGTACAGTGGTTTTCTCTCTCTCTTTCTTTACTTCAATTCTTATTTTTCAATACATAATATGATGTGATAAGAGATATGAAAAGATTGTAATAAAGAAGAACGACATGCGACAATGAGAAGATTTGTATTTTACAGCGCCAAACGTTATTGTGTAATACACCGACTCGAGTGACCAGAGTGCTTTATTGGCTTAGTTGCAAAAACAAAAATATATTCGAGATTCTCTCACGGTACTAAAATAAATATTTCAGTCACTAACGGTGTGTGAACACACGAGTCCCCATTATTGTCATTGTTACATGATTTCCACTTGTGACAATTGAGATAACAAAAAAAAAAAAAAAACAAAACTCCTATGTTTCTCATAAAGATAACAATTTAAAATGTATCGACAAAAAGTTGAAGTAGAAAATTGAATTCAAACTTAAGATTTGTTTAAATATAGAATTTTGTGTAACACAATGCAACACGCGGCAAGGGATTAATTCAAATAGAACATAAGAGAGTAGGGTCGTGATAAGTAAGAGAGTCTGCATTAAAGAATCTTAATAGTACGCGCAGAGAGTTAATTGACAGTTCGTGCGGAAGTGATCGCAACAATGACTTGGTTGAAAATTTTATCTTATTACATTATATGCATCGCGATAGTTGCTACATCACGTAAGTAATAAATAAATATCAATTGCACTTTCGATATTTTAAACAAGACTTTAATCTAAGCTGATTGATATTTATTTAAACTGATTGATATTAATCGAGTCACATCAATGAAAACATGGCTGCCACAAACTTCTCTTTAAAAAAAAATTGATCGAATTAATTACAGAGTACAAAGATTCCGAGTACGATTTTGATTTTTACGAAGATCTATCAACGGATTATTCGGCAAAGTTAGGATACACTAGGCAAAACAATTATTATGTTGTGGAAGCTCTCGACAATAAAGAAAATCAGCACGACTCGTATCTCAGTTCAAATGACTATCCCATTTCGTTGGAAGAAGGTGTGAATTCCTATCAGAGAAGAGATCCTTCAAACAAGCGGTTCAATTGGTTTAAATCGTCCGAGAAAGTTTATCGATACACTAAGCACCGAATTCCTGGATACGACTACGACGAGTTCGATTACATGCGAAGTTCTCGCAAATGCGACGACAAGTCAATCTGGACACATTGTCTCTGTCAGTTTACTTGCTCGAAGCCGGACGTAGTGGACTGTTACGCACCGTGCAAAAGTGGATGCGAGTGCAGAGAGGAATACGTTTTTGATGAGAAGACGCAGAGATGTCTGTTACCCGAGCATTGTTCACCGGATAACGATTACGAATATCGAATATAAAAGTTGCATACCTTGCTGTCCATTAATTTTGCTATTCTTGTAATGTGTGGCACAAAGTCCGAAGATAAATTATTGTTATCCATACACCCTGCCGCTGCGTCTCCGACGAACGCCCACTTATACCTAAAGAAACACAATCAACATTACAGTTACACAATTTTTAAAAATTTCCACACAAAAATTCCAATCGCTACTTACATCTGAAACTGCGGCAATCTGTGCGCAGGCAATAACAACGCGAGATCTAACAGCTTGGCCGCGGCCAGTTGCAATTGTAACCAGTGAGGATGCCCGTGCGCTTGAAGTCCGTTGCTGGCGTTGACAGCCCACGATGAGTCCAGAGCCGACAACAGTTTGATGTGCGAGCTGCATACGTGTACAAATGATGTTTGTAGCAGATGATTGCTTAGATCAGCAACTTACGAACGAACAAAGCATGAAATTTAAGAAGCACAATGGACTTATCTCCAGATATACGATTTACCCACAGAGTTTGATTAATAAGAGGACTGCTGATAGTTATATACCTTCTATATATGCTCGAGCAGTGATGTAAAGCAATTTCTTCACATCACTATGTACGCTCGAGTGTCTTTACACATATATATGATAAATAAAATACGTATACACGTGCGTAATGTCAAATATGCATTAGACCTTTAAATTACCTGCTATGACGACTGTCGTCCCAACACCATTCAAATAACGGAGGCACCACAAATCCCATCAAATCGCGAAGATGCCGAAACAGAGCCAAAAACAGTACGATATTAGGTAGTATTCGTGTTAGTAGGGGACGTATATAACATGAACAAATATTGCGCCAATACGCCAATTTAAACATTCTCAATCACGAGAAAAATTCAATCGCATACTTTTTTCGCATTTCTCTCTCTCTCTCTCTCTCTCTCTCTCTCTCTCTCTCTCTTTCTTTCTATTCTACATACTTTTTATATCTTTCAAACGTATTTTTTGAAAAACTATTAATTATCGCATCTAATGATATTTCGAACGTAAATATCACATTTGAAATTGATACAAAACGCTACTATTCATGCCAGTTTGCTAGTAGTGTAACAAGAGCCGATAGAACTCTTCTTGCTTCACAACTAGTCTTTGAAAATTAGAAAAACAATCTCGATACTTCAAATTAAATAATCGCGCATTGTAAACCAACATGTACCATGCACATACGAAGCAACAGCGTCCCATAAGCGAGTTTGCTCAATGTTCATTTAAGCGCTTTAAGAAGATTGGAAGAATTCGCATACCTGAACTCTTCGCTGTCTGTGTTCAGTTCTTGCTCAATGTAGAGAAAAACTTGAACAAGCTCGCTAACTATGACCGGCCATAAGGATGTCGCGTGTTGTGGCGACATTCTCAATAGCAATACGCGAAAGCATAGAAACACTTGCGCCTGGATGGACGGGATTACTTGGGGTAGGCGTAAACTATCTGCTAAACGTTCTGAAAGCAAAATATAAAAACCAATATATATATATATCCACACTATACTGTAATAACTTTCTGTGTATAAATATTTTCTATAAGTGATCGTACCTTGTATTTCTGGCATGTATTTGTGATACTGGTCCGTCTCGCTGCAAAGAATGACAAATGCCAAGCGCTTCAGAAGTTGGGCCTTTTGCTCGTACTCTTGTTCCTTTGAAGAGAATATACTGATTCCGCTGCCCTGAGCCATAGAAACGCGATCTATTTGACAAAACAATAAAAAAATGTTAGTTTCCACAATTTTAGTAGAGATGCGTTTGCGATAAGTAATAAGTAAATGCATTAAACATACTCATTAAATCTCTGAAGGTGGTGTTATCGTGCGTCATCAGGTTATCTATTATGGTTCGCCAATATGGCAGACACGCCGGTGTCATCTGGAAAAAGGCAGAGTCGAGCAACAAATCCAAAACGTCCTTGCGCCATGCTTTTCTCGTATACTGATATCCAGATAAAGAAGCCAACAGTTGAGAACAAGCGGTGAATGATGCGATATTTTTTATCCTGTAAAATTGGATAAAACAGATGTATAGTTTAAAAGCTCTTCTAACAGATTCTATAGCCACATTAAATCGATTAAACGTTTACAACACTTACGTATGATTCTTCAGATAAGGTGTAACGTTGTACATGAGATTCGTAAGGAGCGTCACTACGCGCTCTTTTTCTTGCGAACCATAACTGACATCTAGCAACGGCGCGAGTATTTCCGCCAATACCGCTTGCGCTTGAACACTATATGCGGCATTTGGTGGTGTTCCAGGTGTTACTGTAAAGCAAAACATTCATTGACAGTCGCGCAAGTATATTGCAAGAAAAAGTTATTCGCGCAAGTATATTGCAAGAAAAAGTTATTCGCAAATTGCCAGATTGCAACGAAGAGAAAAGACAAAGCGCGGCAACAGAAATAGAGTATGCGAATTATTTGCTATTATATTATACAGATTCATTGATTATATCTACAAAATAAAATGCACATTACGCACCAGCACCATTTTTTCCCTCTTTACCTTCCGAAGAACCTTCTGCCACCTCAAAGGCGTCTTCTCGAACGGCTAAATTTCTCCTTAGCCATGTTGTTTGTTCTAAACACGCGCCAGCTATTTGCGAACACGATTCGATTAACTGAAACGTTCGAGAACATTTGTGTAAATCACACAGTAGTTAATTAGCATTTTTTAAATAAAAGATAATTACTTTTGCAGATACGTCCTGTAAATCTTTGATATCTTTTTTCTCTTGCATAGGTGGACATTTCTGTACGTATTCGTTTAGTATAGCTAATAAGAGAAACTGAGCAGGCGCCGTCAACGACAGACCGTCCTTCAATAAACTAAGCAGTGACGCCCACGACTCGATGAGCGATTGCGACGTGTTACTTTGCATGTACACGTAAAGCAATTCCAGCACCGAGACTTCCAGAGAGAAATCTTGCTTAATCCCGTGTATCGGTGGCGGGGTTTTCACTACTTGATGAACGGTGTGCACCAAGGTGTCAATTGGCATAACACGGATCGCGCTAACCAGATGAACCATCACTTGCTGATTAGAACAGGCTTCTGGAAGTACCTGCAACAAAATAAATTACAATTCAAAACTCTTTCTATAATTAACACCTTGTTTATATTTTTATTTTTTCTTAAATAGTTATTTCAAAAGACTTATTTTAAATTACCTTTTTCGATGCAGCGGACGATTGGCGTCTTTCGTGCCACGCGACAGCGACTGCGGCCAAAAAGTTGGCTCCATGATGAAAAGAGATGGGAGACAAGAGTTCCAGCAATTGGTACTTGACTATTCTCGGACTACCCACCACACAGCTCGCTTGTTCACTACAATATGTTCATGACAATACGGTTTTACATAGAGATATAATAATATAATGTGTCTATATTATTCTAATTAAAGTACACACTTGTCTTTTGTTGCTAAAACCGCTTGCCACAAAGCGGATAAAGATGCTATTATTCTTGGCAAATGGCTCAACGCTGTTCTTCTCGCATGTTGTTGCAACTCAGTCGCGCCGGTTTTATCCTTTGTTGTGGACAGATCCTGAACAAAGTGCAAATTTAACTTGTATCGTCTAAATTGTAAACATTGCGCGATATTTTATTTTCAACTAACTCAACACTATATTTTATTTTCAACTAACCGGAGAAAGCGGACTGGGCATAAAAACATGTATGAGGTTGTTGAATATCTGTCCGGGATTAGCGCCGGGAATTCCCGTTTGTATTGTGCCGCTTAGCGGTTGGTTAAACGAGAATCCGATCTGCTGCGAAGTATCCAACAGGCAATAATGTAGCAAATACGTCAAAGCCTCCAAATGTGTCACTGTGTAATCCGCAGGCAAACAACACTCCACGGTGCTTATATCTTGCAATTTCGAGGTCAGTATAGCCTCTTCGTTGATGTAATACGATGACAGATGTTCAATGTTGCTGCATAGTTGATGAATGACCGAGGTTACAACGGATGTTAGGGATAAACCCATGAAAGGCAAACTGGATGTAACAAGCGTCGTCCAGTGTTGATGAAGATGTCTCATGTGATCCTACAAAAATTTTCATTTGTTTATTAAATGAAAATATCTCATGTTATGTACGTATTGTATGCGAAATGAATTAGGAAAATTACGTACGAGTTGCAGCGCGGTTAGAATACTAGCAAGAAACATCGGTTGCTGAGGAATCGCGACCCCGGGCAAATATTTCAAGCTGTTTCCAATTAAATTCGACGAATTCCGCGTCGGCGAACTTGGGATGAACGACGTTGTTGGATTAACCTCCTCTCCTTTCTGACTGCTACACTGGTGCTCCAACATAATCAATGCTAATAACAACCTTGAAGAATAACAAATCATTAAATTACATCAGTTGTGCAATGAAAACTAGTTTTAACGCACAATTTTTAACAGATATGACACTTTTGCTAAATGCTTACCGTAATAATTGTATTTGAAAAGCCTCCGTGTGGTCACTTGCTCTATATTTACACTTATTAACATCATTATCCACAAACGGATCGTTGAACAACACGATCTCTTCAGTAAACGTGGAAACGTCCTGATTTTCCTTGTGAGCGTTTTTCATGCTCATTACGCTGGATACGAGACAGTGTAGGGCGACCTTTTGTACTTTACATTTCGTCAACAAATCGACTATGTAGCAGCTAAAACCTTTACCGGAATCGCGTACTATCGGGATTAACTCAGAGAATATTAGCGTCAATAATTCCGCACTGGCAAGTTGTACCTGTGCAAACACAGATAGTTTTGTGTTATATAGAGAAAAATTGTTTTTAACTTCCTTAAGTCAAATTACACGTACCTGACGATTGCCCGCAATTTCTTCGTACGTAAGTCTCATCTGTCCGAGATTTGGATAGTAGCTTCTTGCGAAATACAAACACACGCTTATGAGCACTTCCAGATACATGCTGCTTCTGTAAGCCGCTATGAATTCCGTATTGGCTATGTCGCCATGAAAATTTCTACCAAAAACGCTTTTTCTGTGCCTGGCCAATAGATTTAACAGCGCCGTATTCTTTGTCGCGTTTGTTACGCCGGTTGTCGCCGCGCAACACAAGAACATTCGCGTATTTGTTAAAAGTTCGTTCCTGAGCGTGCACAGAGCGTACAGGGTTCTTGCGGAATCGTACACACCGCAGTAGAGCAACATGTGCGAGTGAAGATTGTGAACGCCGAGGCCAACGTTTCGATTTGCTTTCGTGTTCTGCTGTGAAGTCTCCTCCTGCAATCAAAATACGTCGAAATACAGAATATTTTTATCATTTCTGTGTAGAAACCAGTTCATTTGTTGCGATTCTAATTTAAATAGTTTTTACTTACACTCTTTGGTGGCTCAGCGACATCGCACAATTGCATCGCGCGATCGAGCACCTCGTTTAGAATCTCTTCGACCACGCTAGCGCTGGAGTTGCTAAAGTATTCTTCAGCGGTTGTGCTCACGTCGAGATCGCCATCATCGTCGTCCATTGTCCAACTAGGCACTTCCGCGCTCGCTTCGAAACTTCCTATCTCGTGATCGTAGTTCGTGCTAAACTCGTTTGTGTTAAAATATCTACCTTTTATAATAGTGCCCGCTACTTCTCTGGCGCTGCCTGCCATTAGGACGGGCTCTTTCTTCGGCTTGGATTGCTTGTTAGTCACTTCGGGACTACTCGAGTCTAAACTGTTCGTTATAGAATCTAAAGAAGAATCGACGTCGTCAGTCAGTTTCTTGAAACTGCTCTTGTCTTTTGCCTTCAGACTAGAACTGTTAGCTGATTCAAAGAGACTCTCGTCTAAACTGGCAGTAGAACCTTTGTCAAAATCTATTTTTTTGAAGCGGGTGGCATTTTTCAGCAATTCTGTCGTTAAGTTGGTTTTTCGCATGCTGGGCAACGAGTCGTCCTCCGTTAACGAATCGTTCGAGTTTTCGGGGCAATTAATCGAGAGAGGGTTCACGAACACCGAAATCTTTCTATTGCCGGATATACTGGGCGGCACTTCGAGTTCTTTCATAAATTGATTCTTTTCCGTGACGTAATGATTGCAGTTATCACCGGTCGCCAACGTCGTGACGGCGAAGATTCGTTTAATCTTCACAGGATTTATCGCTTGCTTCTTCTTCTTGCCCTTCTTCCACTTTTTATCTTCGTCCACATTGTCGCTCACATGATATATCACATTGCCGTCGACCGAACTGATCGCGTAAATCTTCGCGGTGCCCTCCGTGTCGTCTTGTATCTCAGACTTCTCTTCCACAGGATTGTTTTTTGTTAGGACGGTATTGCTGTGCTGTATACTCACGTGAAGAACACTCATGCGGCACGTGGATGGATCCAAAAGTATTGTCAACAAGGGATCTATTACGCGCGATATGTCGCCGCGCATCAGCGAGTGCAACAGCCACGATTGCGCCTGCAGCTTCAGTGGCGAGTTGTCCGCAAGGTGAAGATTATCTAACATTTTCAACAAAGATCTGCGCGCACACACACACA
>QVOB01002804.1:0-37072 GCA_014839585.1 Pseudomyrmex concolor | reverse complement strand
CTCAATAACTATTGCGAATTTCGCAAAATGGCAAATAACTTTTCTATTCAGTTTCACTCACTCTATCTCCATACTTCGGCTGGATCAAACTTTTACGGACACCCTGTATATATAATAATGTAGAAAAAGGATCTATATATATAATTCTATAGTATATAAAGAGTATCTTATTAATTTTGCGACAAACGGTAGACGAACTTTTTGTTGACAAACCTTTTTATTAAATATATAAACCTTTCTACGCACAAAATTCATTCTGATTATATACAGTATCGTGTAGATATCTTGAAGAAAAAGAAAACCGTTTTTAATAGATTATTACGATCTACTTAATAATTTTTATTATGGATTATTTGACAAGGATTATACTCTAACGATTTTTCGGCTTATCGAGCACGTCTATCAAAACGACGATAAAATTCGGTTAGTTTTGCATTTTCTGAATTCTACATTTGTGCTTTTACCAGAAGCCCGATATATATCTATGCAAATAATATTCGCAATAAAAATACGCGCCTGTGAAAATCAAGAATTGGATTATACTTCATAATTAAGATTTTTCGATTCCGCAAACAAACTATAACGTTATTCTATCGAAAATTTTTTAGAATTATTTTGATAGAAAAAAAAGATTTGGTTATTATATTTTCATTTGGTTATTATATTTTTATATAGATATTTTTAAATAGAATATGTTGTGCGTATTTTTTCGTGGGCAATGTTGCAATATATTTGTTTTCTGACTAAAAATACAAATATATTGTTTTCTACCGCAAGTAAAATCATAACTCGAGTATTTTTTTTAATATATTGTGCTTATCAAACTTGAAATATATAATATTTTTAATATACAAGATATTGCGTATAATCTGCAATGATGTCATATATTTATAAAATATTTTGTGTTTATTTTAATATTTTCAATGCAAATTTTAAATAATTTAATCTTTTCTCAAGCTAATAAAAGAGACAATATATACCAAAATATTACTTTATTTTACAGCAACATATAAATAAAATAAATATAATACTTTTTGCAATATGCATTATGTGCGCGCGCGCACACACACACACACACATGTATATGTATAACAATGAGATTTTATGTACAACATTCTCGTAAAAGTTTTATAAAATTACAATTTTTTAATTTAATAGCAATCTTTATACACATATTTAGATTAATATATGTCATTATGAAAATAATTTGAATAAATATGAATACTCAGTGTGTATTCCAAGTTATATTCCAAGTAGTAGTTACTAAAAATAGAGATATAAGTAAGAATAATTTGCTCGATAAATCTTTCTTTTTTTTACCAATACCTTAGATATGGATATTATATGAGTAGTTATTTTATGCAATTTTTGAACTTTGAGTTCTTTATCGCACCCAAAAGGCGAAGAATGCATAATGAGATCGCCGCCCGCTTCTACAAAAGTGAAATTCTCGCACGTTTGTGCCGCTGGCGTTTATTACACACTTTCCAACCATTAATCACTGCGTGATTGACAGAGACTAATATAGCCATTTAGCCGACGCATAGTTGCGTCGGAGGAAAACACACGATGACCCAAAAGTTAACTCATATTCTAAAATACGATGTGTTTTATCGATTACATACACGCTGTTGTAAGAATTGGTCAACTCGCGTAATTTTTTCAACTATGCGATATTTCAAATACATCTTCTTTCATATAGAAGAGAGAGAAACAATATTTTATTATGTATTATACCTTTTTATTCAAGCTCACTTTCGCATTTTAGCGCCGCAGTAACGTACGTGAGTACGTGTAACAAAATAAATTTCTTGTTTAATTCTCTCGTTCGCAGAAATGCATAAAATGTTTAACGAGTCTATTTATTCCACTGAAATAAAGCGGCGATGTATGTGTGAGTGTTGCCGTAATTTATTATATTTAATAAACATTTAATTACGCAACATATATAAAACGTTCGTCCTTCTCTTTCCCCGCTGCGTTTTTATTGATAGATGTGTGCACACTGTGCACATATTTTTGACGCATTTTTAAACAGTAAATTATTCGGTATTTATACAGTCAAAATAATTAATTTTAAGGTTTTCTCTATCACAATACACGTAGATATAACAATGAACGTGCACGCCGTCGCCAAATGTCTGGCTTTTTATTTTTTGAAGATTATCAACACGCATACTATCATGATTAGCAGCTACAAAGTCAACATTGTAGCGCTTGATAAGAGCACTTGCATACTCTTCAAAATTGAAATTAATTACGAAATTAATTACGTAATTTCAGTTTTGATTACCGCGCGAGTATCAGTGCATCTTAAACTATTGCAGCGAAATATAATCGGTTTCTTCATAAATCAACAACATATCTATGTATGCACTTATGGGAATAAATTTATTCTGTGAGAGAGAAAGCATTTTCTTCTTTCATGACATCTGTTTTATTCCAGACTGAAACAGAAAAGCGCACAGAACAGGGGACCGCACTTCTCCTCGCGCAATGTAAATCTCGATACTCGTTCTACTGCCGTGTATGTATATATGTAGACGCGACAAAGATGGCGGATGTAAACGTAATTACGGTGACGTTTCTTGTGGAATTAACGCGCAGAAAATATGACAGTTAATCAAACTAATGGCTATTCCTTTTCTCTAGGTCGACGTGTCCGCGGGACACACTCGTGTGTCTTCCGCTTCCGGAAGATTGAAAATCGCACTCCGCTTGATTACCGAACTAATAATTGACGATCCAAACGACGAACCGAACTGCGACTCGAGTACTTTAACGCGATTTCTCGGATTTCCTGGTTTTAACGCGCTCGTGCTGCGTGTATCATAGTTTGTCGTCACTTTTTATGCAACCAGTTAGCAACAACAAGAACGTAATTATCTTTTTAGAAAAGAAGAGTCTGTAAAAAAAAGTGTTGTTTCCAAAACTCACATTTACCAGAGTAATGTTCCATTTCAAAATTCTAACACATTCAAAGTTCTAACACATTTTCTTCGAGTGATTAATAATGTGCCAAGCGACCGATGGATTGTAATCATTAAACGTGTTTATCATTTATCACAATAATAATAGTCATGTCTCCATTTTCTACCTTCGTATCGTAGAGAATAAATGTATAGACACATTATACTCGTCGCTCGCTTCGGACAGCATATTTGCAGGCTTACAGGAAATTGAGGTAGAATCAGACATGAATCATAATGAAGTTCCTGATTTTCTTGTTGCAGACCGAGTGTAATATCATACTCGCGTTAAAGCTAAAATTCTGCGCATTTCGCGCGAGCAATTCGTGAGAGAGAGAAAGAGAGAAAACTCGTTTCTGTGATAACAAAAACGATGGAATATCTACTTCTCTTTTTCTCTCTTGCGCAACATATGTACATAAAACCAAATGTAACAATACTGCAGGCACAAGTGTGACTTACGCAGCGCTAAATTCTTGTTTCTGAAAAGCCAATAATAACAATAACAAATTTCAAGTTGTTACGCGGCCGTTGTAAAAGGGTTCCACGAAAACATTTACGCGACGTGACAATATTTGCAAAACGAGATACACACATATGTGCATCGCGCCGCAAATTTTGTAAAAATATTTTCGCGAAGAGATCAACGCACGTTTCACGTGAAAGTGTAAAAATGTTGCTTTCTTTCTCTCGCTTTCTCTCTCTCTCTTTCTCTCTCTTCGAGAGCGATAATCGCCGCGAGCGATTTAGCGTTGCATCGAGCGACAAAATTTTCGCTCATCTCTCGCTCGCACACGAAAGATGTGCTCGCCGAGATGTGTGTTTCACGCGCACGCAAAATCGGAAATAATTTTAAGACATTGAATATTCGAGATAAGCGGCGTACGAAATTCTGGATTGTGTAATCGAGAATTATTTTTTAACCCTTAAATATTATCATTCGTTTGCTACGGTCGTCCATTCTGCCGTTAATTTGTTTGTTAAATTAAAACGATTTTGTGCTCTCGCGAGCAACGCTTCGACCGCTCATTTATGAAACATCATTTCCAGATTGTACGATGCCTTTGGCATTGTTTATCTGTCGGCAGCGATTTTTACATTCTTTATGCGTGCGTACACTTATAGACACCTATATACAAATGTTGTTCTTTCTGAAAATTTTTCTTAATCTTCGAGATAATTGAATATTTGTTTGATTTTGTTAAAATAAATTTGGGACAAAAGATTTAATGAGATAGAAAGAAACTCGCTTTTGGCGAGAACAGCGAGTTTGTTCGTTAGAAATATTATGCGCCGAATGATTTTCTTCGTGGCGTATTATTTGGCATATTGCAACAGAATAGAGAGATGCACAAAGGTGAGAGACCAAGTTGAGAAGCCTTTGATCCTCTCGCAGGGTTAGCTTTGACCAAGTATGCATTATGCAGACGCGATTTCTCATTTCAAAGTGTGCACGAAAATTACGTTACAATTTCGAGTTCGAAACGCTAAAACTTTATAATGGCAAAACGCACAACACAAGCTTTGTTGTCTTTCGGCATACAGTAGACAATTATTTATGATTTATATACGTACTTCTTGTAAATGTGCATTAAAAACCTTTAAAACTTGGAAAATTTTTCATATTGTTCGTAATAAATATTTATTGTCGTACAGTTATTGGCGAAAGAAAATCTCAGTATAAGAGCATGCTCTTTCTAATAAATACATTTCGACTCGAAAGCGATTCCCGCTATTTAACGTCTCCTCGAGGAAAGAAATCGCGTCGCGCTCTCGGCGTTCTCCACTTCTTTTCTCTCCTTTAAACGATACAGAACGCCGAGGTATCTTCTGTGAGCACGAGGGTTTCTCGCGATGCTCGAAGGTGGAAAATAATCTGGCACGCCAGCGACAGCGATAGAAGAGAGAGAGAGAGAGAGAGAGAGAGAGAGAGAGAGAGACAGAGAGAGATGGAGAAGAATGGGAGGGATAGTAAAGAGGGAAGCAAACTGCTGGGAAAGAAAAGGGGAAGCTCGACGTGAAATCTTTCAAGATTTTTGCGCGTCTTTTTTCCGTCTTTCTGTTCTTGTAACCCTTCTTTTTCTTCTTGTATCACGAACGCGCAACCTTTCTCTGTCTCTTTCTCTGTCCTTTTCTTTCTTCCAATCTCTCCGCGCTATCTTCCTCGGCCTGCATCTGTCTCGACCTCTCAGCAACTCTCGTCTAGCGCGTTCCAGATTTTAGCTCTAAGTGGAAGACTTGCGAGATTTTACTGTTGCGTTTCGAGGCGCTGAAATGACTTTTTTCCGCATGATATACATTTTTTATATAATGAAGTATGATGAATGTCGCTTGTCGAGTTGTTTAAATTTTGAGACCGTAATTCGTATTACATGCTATAAGCGGCTCGATAAAATTATTAACCAATGCTGTTTGATCGAGGTCTGACGGCGAATTACGCGTTTATAATCGCGGATGAAGGACAGATTAGGATCTTAGAGATTTCCTAGTTGGCTACTATCACAGTATAGCTAAAGCTATATTATTATATCAGTAAAGAGTTATGGAATAATATAGCTCATCCTCTGCGTCAATCAAGATTTTTATTTTACATTCGGATTTTTTTATGAGAAAAATAGTAATATACGCAGTTAATAGATCTTTCCGAACAATAGTTTCGCCGGCAATTGATATTAGATGGAATCTTCTCATACGATTTATGCAAAGAAGTTGAACCATTATCGAGAAGAAACTTCATAGATTTCATAGTAATGACGATCGCGGAAATCGATGAATCTCGAATATATAAACCATCTCAATGCTCACCGTCGTTAGTAACGCAGAAGAGACCTAATTGTAGCGCGATTCAGTTCAGAATTTATGATCGAGCAAATGCTCCTCATAGATTTCTTCTCGTTTCCGTTCGAAGTCGCGCGCGTGCACATAGTCACGTCAGAAATATAATTGCAAATGAAATTGATATCATAACCGGCTATAAAGTAACCGTGTATACATTTATTTCTAGACACAAAGAGAAATTTCAGTAAAATTATATGTTAAAATCGATCAATTTCAAATTCGAATAGAGGAATGTTGAAAAACATGATAAAAATTTCATCATTATTCAGAAAATTCCAACATTTTCCAACTAGAGTGCGAGAAAAGAGAAAAGAATATGTGCGACACATCAAAAGACAAACTGCCGCCGTGTAAGTTATGAAAATGAAATTTTCCAGGCTGAATACGACCGCCTCGCCCGCACGCTGGGTCAGCGTGAAAGTGATTTTGAAGTCTTTCTCGCGTTCGTAGAAGTCTGCTCGAGCAGATGGCGGGAATATTTTTCGTTATCTAACTCGAGTGCCTTCCTCGTATATATATATATATATATACATATATATATATGAGGATATGTGTGTGTGTATATATATTCTCTCTTAGCTTCTCTCTTTTTTTCCTTTTTTTTTTTTTTGCTCCCATCTGCATCGTCTCTCGCTCTCGATCGCGCTGTCATATGCGCCGGCAACATCGAAAAGGATTTTGCTCACGTTCTCTCGAATCGCGGGATCTTCGCTGGAATATTAAATGTCAAATATGCATTTAAGATAAGGAGAGAAGTGTTTGGATTTACCACCCGCGTGAATGATGGTTGAGATTTGGAGGTCAGATGTAAATCAAGGAAGTAGTAAGTAAATCTGAATTTTGTAAACCTAAAGAACTTATTCAAAAATAGTAGTAAAGTGCTCCAAGTACAAAAATAATAGTATAAGTCATTTCATTGAACCTTTTATTACTTGCTTGGGTTCAATAAAGTATTGATGAGCTTTTAAGCTAACGGACAAGACATTTATTTATTTAAAGCGTCTGTTCCTGGATTTGTTTTGGATTAGTATGCAGTCGCATGCAAGACGTGCTACGAGTTAGAGCGGAATATCATCGATAGCGTCGCATATTATTGTCGGAAATGTAGGCGCTCGCGAGAAAGGGGGAATCGATATTAGACGGGGCAGTGATAGTGTGAAAGGCGAGTTGCAGACTTGCACCTGTTGGCATAGCGAGTTCCAGATGCGCGGAATATCAATTAGTGAGCTAAAGATGATCTTGAGTTATGAATATTTCAGCTCTCTCTCTCTCTCTCTCTCTCTCTCTCTCTCTCTCTCTCTCTCTTTCTCTCTTGTGCACGTGAAAGACGTCGTTTCTTTAACGTAAACCTCGCGGATACTTTGTATAAATTTAGGAATAGACCGCGCTGTCACGCATCTAAATTCAGTGTCCCGCTTTTCTTCTGACAAAAAATGCATCCGCGTTCGTATCGACGCGTTTGACATGTGCGACGACCTGCCGATCGCCACGTGACTGTAAAACGAGGAAAACTTTTTTTCCGAGATTTATTATATAAAAAAAATTAGCAAAAACAATAGATTTGTAAATTTTACATATAATTGAAAAAAAACTTCAAAATAGACCTGAGATGTGAGAAAGTTTCTTTTGAAATATTAAATCGTCGAATAACTTAAAAAAAATCACATTGTTTATGTCTTAGCGTGAAAAATCCTCGGTTTTCAAAGCGCTCAAACTCTTTTTTGTTAGAACCTCGTCGAGAGAATTGCAAAAATCTCAACAGCTGAATATGTGTCACATTTTAGAAGCCTCTTAGCTTTTTTTGTACTCGCTTTCTTAGCCAGTCATGTCTAGAGAAGGATACGAAACGACGTTTGGCAGAAAATAGGAAAATCGCGCTCGGGAGAGTCGTACATCTGTTTTCCACTTTGCATATTCCTCACCAACGACGATGTCTCCGTATTTACCATTTCTGGTCTATCTTTACACACCTCTTACAACGAAGATCTTCGAGTGAGACGGTCAACTGTCTCGTTGATCGTCAATAGAAGACGATTTTGCGTTCTTTCAAAAGTACAGTTCTTTCGTCTTGTTATCAACCTTTAGTGAACACAAGTGTAATAACAAGATCAAAAAAATTTTTATCCTAAGTTTTGCTATCAGTAAAATAACTTTAGCGCTTAACAAAATTCACAGTTGGAATAATTATTTAACTTGATGTGCGTTCTTTCTTTTTTGCATGTTATTCCATAACTTTTTTTTCAAAAAAAGCACACATACTCTGTGTGTGTAACTCAACCTAGGTATTGTAACGTATAGGCTTAAATAGGACGTACAACGGCAATGCGACATGTATACAAAGTAGTTGTAAATTTTAGAAGGTAATTCGAAATGGTTTTGCATAGAGTGAGTATTTCACCACCAAATTGCCACGATAACTTAAAAATGATGACTTTGAGCTGTGTTACTTTCCTGCGAGCAGAAAGAGAGAAAGAGAACGTTGCAGGCTTTAGAAGATTTAATGGATTTTGCCGAGTACGTTTCGAGGGTCATAAATGCGCGGACCGATTTATTGTTGCTTCGAGATTAGATTCCGCCGGATGAGCTTTATCGCTATTGTTTTACGACTTTTCTCCGGTGTTGCAGTATGTCGCGCGTACTCGGATCGCGGATGGATGTATGAGATGATTTATGCGCGAATAAGCTCGCGTGTATATAGTATATATACACGCTTGCATATATGTATATACGAATTCGCTCACGCGTCGCCGCTATAAAATGTACGCGAGGTTTATTTGTGCGTTTTGCAACACGCCCGTGGTAACAACCGTTTATTATAGTTACAACGCGCGCAAACATGATGACGAAACCCGTTTTTTCTTCGTTTATTATGACAAACAGAAGAAACAGAAGCTTTAATTACACGTGCGACACGAATTGATATCTCGTTAATTTTGACGTGAACAAGTATTTATTGTATGAATATTAAAACGCCGCAATAATATAAAATCTGTTAAGAAATTGTCTATTTATGTATAAAACCTATATTTCTGTATCCAAAAAGAATTGCTGAGATTTTTATAAAATTATAGTTAATAATAAAAAATTAAGTAAACACCAAAGTCAATCAGTCAAGTAAAATTTTCAGTTTGAAAAAAATGCATATCGAGACTTTGATTTATTCATTTTGTTGCGAGGCAAGATGTGAAAAATGTCTCACTCGGGCGTAAACCACCGCTCTTCGTCTATATTTCCCCGAATCTGTGTGAAACGCAAAGTGTATACAAAGAGTCTTCCGACAAGTCAGCAAGATCCGATGGATGAAATAGTATCTAACGGTGCGGATTAAAACGAGACGCTTGTTCGAAACGTAAAAAGTTTACGCAACGGCGAAATACGAGACGGAGATCGGGATTAGCGATTTAGTGGGACAAATCGCGGCATACGTAAACAAAACTGCGCGAGAGAGGTGCGGCAATGCGAAAAGCCGCTCGAGCGTGTCTACGTGTCAGCGAAAGGGGAAAAAATCTGACAGCATAGGTACTTTACGAGCTGATCCGCGCGCGCATGGTTGGTTGGTCTGTTGCAGCGCGTAAATTTTCCTCTGAATATACGACATGTCCAGCAACTTTATATCAGAACTTTGTGATCCCTTACCTGAAATGATATTGAGTTAAAATGTTATGTGTAAACGGTATTTAATACTCATCTGCAATGCGCATTCATTATAATCGAAAATTTCTCGGTAAACATGTTTCCTTAGTCGAATGGTTAAATAAAGGAAATCGTCAAGATTAAGATATATCTATCAGTATAATTTGCATTTTATAATAAACAGCAGAAAAATTCTCTTTTTTAGAGAAAATATATTTGATATTAGGTACATGATGATTTTGTGTGTGTGAAAAGAGTCAATATTTTACGAGATTTTATTTGATATTTGTTTTAGTTTTTCTTTTATGATGTTATGTTACAGAATTTGTAAATAAAAGAAAAGTAAGGCGAAAAAGTTTATAACGAGCCATTTTTAAATCGCTAATCAGTGTTGAAGAAAGAGAGCTACGCACTTTTGTATATAATACAAAGTAGATAACAGCGGGATTTTATCAGAATAAATATTTGAGAAAATTCGACGATAAAAAAGAATCGCGAATGGCAATCTGGCACTTTAAAAGGTTGGAATCCCGGAGGCTATAACCCATTCAGTCCAATGGTTAAGGCAGCTCTGGGGATAGTTATGAAGAAGTTCCCGCGCCGTCGCGCACCACCGCCGCGCCGTCTCGAGTTTTGCTCTTCCGTTCGCCTTACGTACGATGTAATAGTATTACATTCATTCTCTGCTCCGTGTCTGAAATATGCTGTCGGTCGTGAATTTAAAGTTACAAATGGAAATCTCTCGAACACCGCGGCTCCGAGAACAGTGACAGGAACAAAGGACAGGTGATCTTGTTAAAATCTTCGCGGAAAAGAAACTTTTCCGGTGCGAGGCATTTTGCGTTTTTGCTGCTGATGTTCTTTTTCGGAAACTCGCTGAAACTCTTTTTAACTTTTATGATTCTCATGTGCTAACTGAAAATATATGCTTTTTGCACTAAGTTGTTTATGCTATTTTCAAAATCCTACATAATTTTTTAGATATGGCTTGTTTTTTTAAATTGAATTTTGAGTTTTATTTTTTGGCACTTGTGATTTTATAAGCTCTTTATGATTACACGTCCATCTCTATTCCGGAATAACTATGAAACGTCTTTCCAAAGGAACAACGAGTTCTCAAGATCTCGAGAGAGGATGTTCCCGCCAAAGAAAGACTAGTTACTACCACGTTCCCTAGTTACCATACATTGCGCCTTCGGACAGCCTTGGGATGAAACTAGTATCTTTCTCCTTCGCTTCGTGAAGCAAGTTTCGAGGGATACGAAGTACGGTACGCCCTTGGCAAGCAAAGTTCAATTGGATAGCTCCGGTGAGTAATCGACGGTATCGATAGATATCCCGGATCACAGAGCGGGAAGCGCATGTTAGACAATCTCGACACGAGTAACATGACGTCTCTCGGTAACTTATCCTCGTATCGACATGCAGCGGTTCAATCCGAATAGGCTTACTTCCCCTTCTCTTCTCTATCTCCCCGCGATTAATGATCCGATCAACGTCGTATATGTACGCGTCACGCGGAAAGTGAGTCTTACAACTCGAATACGGAATTGCGGCGAATCTGATTTCGACTTCTCCGAGATATTATTTGTGCTCATCATATTACACACCGCACAATTTTTTATCACATCCTTGAAAGAAAACGATAATTTTCCATTAATTTTAATTTTTTCAAAACGAAATAAGAGGTTTTTTATGTGTTGCATTTATTTTATTATATGTAGCGTGATCGTATGGTATTTTTCATAGGCATCGTACATAGTTCTTGTCATGCGTTTTCGGACAGAATAAATTTTGTTTGCATGCGCGCGTCCACATAACGTCGCAATATCGAACGACGTGAATAAGAACGGGATACGGAATAAAAACTTTATTACGAGGCGGCGCGTAAGCGTTTTGCGCGGCTTATATACGTGTGTGCATTACCTATACGCTCATGCCGCCTGAACGCGAATGTACGATTAATTAAATTGCATTTTGCCCACGGATTCCGCGTTGGTGGCGCGTGACCCGAGTGCGGAATGTCGCGTTCCGGCAAAGTTCTCGATAGCAAACAATTAGTCGATCTACGCGCGAAGAAAATCCATCACTATACGCAAAGCACGCGAGATAAGATTTCATGTGCATGTGTGCGTAAACGCCATTAACTTAAAATAAAATAAAATAATGTCTGGATGTGTCTTTCAAAAAAGAAAAATTAATTAAAAAATTAATTTTTTCAATTAACAGTTATTTGAACTTTTGAAGCGGTTAATTTTTGAAAGACACGAAAGGTTGCTCAATTTAATTTGCACACCTAAATATAGCCTTTGTATATTTCGACTTCTCCGAGAGACGTTCTACATAAGTCTATAAATAACGTACGCGCGTTAGGCACACACACATAATATGTCTACATTAATTATCCGTTGTAACCCGTAATTAAATAACCGCGGTGCTGTAATTGTTTAGCATATTTAATAGCTTATGCACGCATGCATCACGCATCGCGACCAAGACTAATAGTTCAAATTGCGTTTAGTGCAAGTTAATCCTTTGGAAATGTGTCGCAACGCATTATTCTGAAACGTATGTCGACGCGAAACGCATCGGTTGTTTATAGAATCAAGCGCGCGCCAGCGCGCGGGATGTAATCAATTTACACCAATTTCATTATCTCCCACTACTCCGCGGCAAATTAATTATTTGCGATATCGATTTAATTGGGCCGCGATAAAATCGTCGATTAATTTATGAACGCGAAATACACCTTGGCAGCGCGTGCGCGTTTGCGGTTGAAATTGTGGGAAAGAGAGATCACACAACGACATTGAGAGTAATGCCTAACTTAACGCCAGCGTTTTACAAAGTTTGCCTGGAACTCGCCAAAAGATACACATACCGGCCGTTAGTTCGAGAACGTTATGCTTTCCGCCGGAAAGATCAGTAAATTAGCAGAGTTTCCAAAGACAACATTAAAAGGAAAAGCTTTTATTTCAGACAAAAAACAAGTTCACTCGCTTAATGTCCTCATTTATAATAAGATATGGATTTTTAATGTATGACACTTCGATTCTCGCAAGTATATTATATATTTCACAGAGACAATTATAATAGCTAGAGAGAAATGAGAGCGGTGCCTTGGTACCGCTAATCTTAAACGACGGGGCAGGCGATTAGCATCAAAATAGAAACGCTGAAATGACGCGCGAGAATACGGTTCTCTTGATCGCGAGGATCGAAATTAAAACAAAAAAAGAAAAGCAGGAACACGCTGTTCTAGTTATTCTTTGATGTTACGGCCGATTTTACATACCAAATATAGAGGAACACGAAGAGAACGTCCGTGTAGTAAATACGCTAGTAACGGCTTTATAACCGGGAGAACATCTTCTGTCCGATGTGAAATGTTGCCCGGCGCGAAGTCACGTTTCGGAGTACCCTTTTGGTTCCGGATATACGTTGCCAGCTGCACTTCGCGAGACCACTTTATGTTGAGAGCGATTCATCATAATGCTCTTTCCCATCTCTCGAGCGGTGTCTTTATCGGACGAGTGTATACACTGCACACGTAGAGCATAGATATGATCCCTCTCCCCGTCACATTCTTTTTCACGCATGACGATACGCGCTCAAGTTGCTCTCGTCCGATTTAAAATAGACGTGATATATTAGCGGGCTGTCTCCTCTTCCGGGTAGTCTCAAAAAAAGCATGATCGTGCAAAAGCGCCTTTTCGAAAGTATACAAATCGAAAAATACATTCCGCGCGTTTTCATTTCCGAAATAAAAAAAATAAGCGTTATTGTTCAGTAAATAACTTGCAATTAACAAAGCTGTATAATTATTGTAAACCAGCGATATATTTTTATATTAAATATTTATAATATTATAATTGTGTATATTGATGAAAACTTTGTGTTTTCGAGTATTTATATTCAAATCGAAATAATTTTGTTGAGAGCAATGGAAGCATATCACTCATTATCACGTAACTAGCTCTTGGCGCATTTTCCGGCAATATCGGATAGATTATTAATTATTTCAAAATAATGTCGCGTGGGCGGAGAGTGTGTTATAATAAATTTAAATCGATGCTAATGACGTTTCTTCGTGAATAATATTTAGATATGAATACAGCGCGAGACGCATCATTCACGATTTAACAGCAAAATCATGAAAACTTTGCTTGTATCGACACACAATGACAGTTGTAATTTTTTCATCGTTCAGAAAAAATTAATTAAAGACTAATTATTGACGCGTGCGCATGTTGAACCGCTCGTAAAATCCATTTCCTCGTCTTTTTCCATCTCAACTTGATACAAATGTTAAAAATTCTTTTTATCGCGTTCCCGCGGCAAAAGATACGTCACAATAGATTGCTTATTTTATTTTTTTATTTTTTTATTTTTTTATTTTTTTATTTTTTTGGTCATTGCCGTTGGTTTGAAATCGCGAGAAGAACTCGCGCCAACGAACGAACTTGATGTAGCTAAGCGGATGGGCATTGCGGAATAGGAAAGGATGGTTAATGAGCAGTAGAAAAACAAAGGATGTCGGTTGGAGCGCGACGAGCGAGATGACCGTTTGTAAAACAAACCGTCATCGTTGTCGTCGAGCGCGCGGAGCAGTGGATGCTTTTAGCCGACGCGATGCAATGCGGCGTAAAGAGCCGGGATTGAATTTCTCGTGACGTGCCTGTTGTCTCGCGACTGACAAAAGTGGAATTTAAAACCGCGGTCTATATGTATGTACGTATGTATGTATATGTACATACATATTTTTATTTTTTTGACACGATTCGTTTTGGAGATCTGCAGGTTTTAACAATTTGTTGAAGTGAGAGAGAGAGAGAGAGAGAGAGAGAGAGAGAGAGAGAGAGAATATATATATATATTGATAGAAGAGACGCAAAGTGCAAATTTAGCAAATTTTATTCGATTAGAAATTCTCGCGCGTTTATTTCTGCATAATGTTTTTTGAAATAAATGAACGTACACACACACACACACCATCTGCTCGTGACAAATACCATCATCCGGCCGCGACACATCGCAAACAAGCTCTTATCACTTTCATATCACAGCATGTGCTAATTAGTATTCAGTGACGCGGGCGTAATTAGCTTTTGATCCGTTTTGGATTTGCCATAAATTTTATAATTAACATGCCATTTCATCATTAAGTATATTGAACGTATCTGATCGTTTTGCACAGAAATCTTTGTCATGAAAAGATCGATCGGAAGCTTCGTTTTCTCTTTTGTCACACGCCAAATAGAACCGTAATATACACTGGGAGGGGCATCTGTGTTTAGTTTTTCGGAGCAGTTTCCGTGTCGATTACGAGACAAGACGAATCGGAGGCGCGACGCCGAGACATTTGTTTATTCCCGTACGACATCTATTCTCGTTTCCCGTCGCGCGCGTGTCTCGCACAGCACGACGGAATTTCAAATCAGTCCATTTGGAGACCCCACGATGTCCCCGGAGTATCTAGCAGGAAGTGGGAAAGTTCAAACTCGTGTCCGACGGTATAACTAGTTTCCCTTTCGGAGATTGGATGACTTCTGCCCTCTTAGCGATGCCGTGCCAATAATCTGCGTTCCGCCGACAACGACGGCGACGACTCTACATCCCGGTAACAATACTGAAGACGGACGCGTGATTTGATGCGTTAACGAAACCCGATGATTGTGGCATTGTATGTATACACGTGGGAATAAATTTTGTGCGTCTTTGTGACAACTTGAAAACGTAGCGATTAAAGCAAAATATATTGTTTTAAATTTATAGTAATAAAAATCGAGCTCTTTTCACATAACACTATATCGGTTTCATATATACTTAACTTTTATTCGCCGAACGAGTAAGATCGTTCTTTCGCGAAAACGTCTTCCATCCGCTGTGGTGCGCAAGTACGGTATACGACTCGCCCCTTATATCCAAATTGTTTCAGACGTATCGACTATCTCGATATCAAATATACGGTACGTACAGTTTGCCGCTGGCAGTTTTATGGCCGCACGCGCCCCGTCGTCCCGTAGCCGCGGCGGCGCAATGGTTCGCTCTCGTATTTCAAGACGAAACAACCCTGCACCACCCATTTCCAATTTTTAATGCGCCATAAAATGGCAGCCCTTATCTGAAATTGTTCTCTCTCCTTTCGCAACCGCGGAATGAGCAGCAGGCGCAATGCGGGCGTCACGCCGGCAATAACAATCGCGCAGAGTTCCCGTTATGTACGTTTGATCGGAAATTTATTGTCGAGTTTAATTCGCGATACTTGTCTATCCGGTGCGCTACATTTGTATCAAATTTCTTCGCATATATAGCATCTCATTATAGAAATGCGAAAGTAACGAAAAAGTACTTCGTCTAGTTTTTGATAGTTGAATCATTAAATAAAGAAAGTAATGATAATAATATGCCGTATATACAACGTGCAATAACATTTCCAAGTATGAACTTTAAGTATGCATATAACAAATTTAGATATTGAACTTATGCTCTAAAACAGTTCTTAAATATAAAATAGATTTCAGTTGCCGAAGAAAAAGATAAGTAAAGTGATGGAAACTTTGCAATCTTTTTGCGGGCTACGCCTTCCGAAGAGATTATGATCGATCGCTCGCCAATCGCTGTCGGGCGGCGCGGCGGTGAAGCGACATGCGCAATAATTTTAATGGCAAGCGTGGCGACGCAGAAACAAATTCCATTTACTAACGGCGGTTGTGGCGTTGGGAAAACTTCCGTCGGTCGTGTGCCATTTCGATCCGAATCGTCCATTTCGAGTTATTATGATGGCAGTGTGTCCCCGATGTATTCGCGGTAAAGCAATTCTACGCACGCAATGGACATGAACAATCGCACGTCAATGAACGCAAAAAAAGTCAAAACTGTTTCGCGTTATCTTTCCTTGTCCCTAACGACAGCGAATCGCAATCTGTAAACGTCATATCTTTGAGGAATACAATTGATATTGTAAATATATACATAATCTACTTTTTTATAAGATAATTTTTAGTGCCTGAATATAGAAATGGGAAAAACATTTCTTCTGAGACTCGAAAATCGAGCAAAAAATTTATCATTGTTTTTCACCTATCACGTAAAAAAAGAAATAAACATACGAGCCACGTTTTATTCACACTTTTGGGCCAAAGTTTTATTTAAAATTGTGGAGAGATTTTAACGTGTAAGCCTTGATTTGCTTTTAAAAATTGTAGCTGATATATAAATTGTTATATTCGCACTTCTCGTGAATATATTGTACTTATATATATGTTTATATATGAGTTTTTTTTACAATAAATTTATGTATTATATTAATTAACTGAAGATATATGAATATAGCGGAGCGTTTTAAAGAACTACGGTTGAAAGCCGTTTGTTTCACCCTTGCGTACATCGCGAGAGAATAACAAAGTGCCTCCCGTGAAAATCATTACCGACTTATTTCCGACGCGGCGCGGCTGCCATACGATTTCATCTCTTTCTCGAGGGAGTGCGCGACAAATTTGATCCAGGATTATTTTCTGCCCGCGCGCTCTACACGCACCAGCCGTCGCTCGATCAACTATTCGGACTTTTGTTTCAACTACTTTCCAGCTGTGAATCCAAAAGTACTCTCGACGCGCTCGGATATATACTCCGTCGAGATAACGAGCGCGGACAAATTTGATCTGAAACTACGTTTTGATATGGAGAGAGCTCTGTGTTATACACTCGACAATGGCGCATTTAGTACTTCCATCAGGATTTTGTCTGTTTAATTCTGTTCGTAGTAATCACGAGCGAAAAGTCACGCGGAACGCTATACGCATGCATACACCGCCGCGAGTATTTTACGTATTTCGAAGAAAATTGTATGACTATTTTATAATATAGCTCTAATTAAAACTCGCGTTTTAATTAAGTTTATAATACGTATGTATATTGTTATAATAAAATAACACGAAAAAATCGTTTTTTAAAAGTCAGTTTATTTACATAGTTTTTACAAACTTTTACATGCGCAAAAAAAGAGAAAATTGTCTCGATACTGTCAGTCAGTTTTTTTGATAGAGACTGGTAGAGTGGTTGCAAATAAAATTATAATAAAACTTGCAATTTCAAAAAATTTTTCAGTGTCAACTTTGCACTGGTCGTGTGCTGCACACATAGCCAATGTCGGCGTGTTGCACAGCGGTGGCTATCACATAGCCGTCGGAACCGCATTAATTCTATTAAAACTTCGACACTCTCATTCGGAGTTATTAATGGCAGTTTCAGTTGGTTTTACGGGTTTTTCCATTACGCACTTTTCTGTCTTTTACTGCTTAGCCAATTCGTGATGTTGAGACAAAAAATTGCATCGTATATAATTTTGATATCATATCTACTCTCAAAGCGCAGAAATACTTACAGGAAGAAATGCTTCGATGTTTCGGTAAATACTGAAAGTATTCAACTATTTAACGTTTCTCTTGTTTCTCTGCTCGTTTAAGGTTATCGCACACAAAATGACTGCATAGCATAAGAATCAATGAGCATTTAGCATAAAGTCGTCATAATGATTTACAAAATATAACATAAAATTATGGTAGAACTATACTCATCGATTGAAATGGTCTTATGCTATGCCATTTTGTGTGCCTTTAATCTTGTATTTACTTTTTATTAACTGAAGTTAATTGTTATCGAGAAATAAGCTACTAAAAAAAAATAAGTTAACAAAAAGATAGTATTAGTTGCGAGCGATACTTTAAAGTGTTCATTCATTTAGTGACCTGATTTCGACCTTCAGACAGTCGAGATTTATTGTGGTTTAATCTACCTGTCTGCGAGAAGAGAGAGAAAAAGAGAGAGAGAGAATTAAATCTATCAGGCTAGATAAAGTTGTGGACTTCATCGATCTTGTTTCCGTTCCCGAAGAAGAAAAGCGCGGAAACTCGGAAAAGGATCTATTATAAAAATAAACATAACGGATATAAAACAAGAGAGTAGTGCATGATCTGCGTGGATTTTTATTCCATTCATTGCGTGTATTTACTTACATCCTGGGAATAAATCTTGCTCGAGAAAGAAGCTGTCGAGACTCTTGAAAAACGGGTCAACGAGACGACGACCGAGATCTTTCCGCAAGTAGCGGTACAAATAGAAAAACGGAATCGAAGAGGCGTTGAAGGGGGTAACCTATTTCAATCAATAATCCCTTTTCTCTACCAACACGAAGTGGGATTTTATACAACCGCCGTTGAGCGGCGAAAGTCAACTTTGTAATCTCTGAAAGAAGAGATCTGCCGAGCCGGTTCCGGATCGCTTCGGTAAATCTTCTTTGCTCTAGCGCATTCGAACGGAAATCCGGTCGGGCTCGAAAAGTGAGAAAGGTCCACTCGATAAAGCTTCTCGTCATGGACCATCGCAAGCTCACAGAAAGAAAGAAGAAAGTGCGAGCAGGCAGCTCACGCTGCTGTGTTGGTCGACAGATTGGGCGACCTGGGACAGCGGCTTAATTCGAACACCTCTCCTCGCATTTGCGCGCTTTCGACTCGTTTACTGGATACAAGAAACTTTGTGTAGAAGACCAACTAATTCTCTCATAAACGATCTTTTCTTCGATGCCGTTTCGTTAGTTTTGATTTTCCGCAATCTATTTTTTGTGACGTCACCGCCGCGCACAATTAAAACTTATGTCTAGAATATACTTTGATAAATGAAGGCTAGAAATGTGGACGTTTTAATTTATAAATCCAAAATGCGCATGAAATGACGTCTTACATGCAGTAATTAAAAAAATAATGTTAAATGGAAGTTTTTCAATAAGAAATTATTTCACACGCGCTGAGTATAAAAGTGTTTTATATATACTTTAAATATGAAATAAATTAATTATTTTACACAGTTTTGACGCACGTTACATTTGCGCCATATATATATATATATATATATTTTTTTTTTTTTACTTTGTTACAATGTTACGTTATTCTTTCGAGTCGCCATTCTTTTGGGAGCAATATTTTTTTCTCAATTCATACTTTTTGAAATATTCAAATGTTCCAAGATGATAACGAAGAAATTAATGTCGAGCGTTGTTACTTTCTGTAAAACATCTTTTCCGTTATATCTATCATATAACATAGACTTCAGCCCTAATCTATCAATCCACTAACATTATCCATTAAGAAATAATTCAAAATTTCATAGTTGATTGAGCGATGGCTTATCATGTTTTTTGAAAAAGATTATTACAAACCTAATATATATTATACACACATACAATATATTTTTAGTTATCAACTCTTTTATTTTCTCAGATAGTTTTGTTGTCGGAAAAATGATTCAGAAGAAAGAAATCTCGTGAATTGTAATAATAAATTTTTTTCTTTAATTAATGAGTACAAATCCAATCGCCAGCATTAAAGAACTTTAGAATAATAATATATTTATGTTTGCATTTTTGAATGAAGAATAAAACTACTTATAATACTGGAATTTTTCAGAGATGTGAAGAGAGTGGTTGAAATTTGAGCTTTTATTCGCACCCTCGAAGCGTCGCAACGCGCGCACAATGTGCACCGTAATTACGTTACGTTAATTAATCCGTCGTTCTCTTTGCTCTCTCTTAACTCTCCTTCTGCAGCGCCTCGACTCTCGCGCGTTCTTCCCTTTTCCTTCTCTCTCGCCCAGCAAGCTCTTTTAATGCCGCGGAAAGTCCCGATGAAACGGAAATGAGTTACTTTACTTCCGTTTGTGGAAGATTTCACGGTGAATTTGCGAATCCCCGCGGCGTTTCGCTTCCCCACAACGGTTCAGACATTCGGCGCGATTCAGTAGTCTTGTTCAATCTTTCCTCCGTCGCGTACAGAAAGAGAAAGAGGAAGAGATTGTAAGAAAGAAGGCGGCGCTAAGAAGAATCCACTATTTTCCCTATCGTCGAATCTTTCGACGATTCGTGTTATTTGCGCCCGATTCCACCCGTCGACGTGCAAAGTCGGGCTTATCCGACATGATCTCTCTCTTTCTCTCTCTCTCTCTCTCCTCTCTATTTTTCTTTCCTCTTACGGCGCGCATGTGGACATTGTCGTGAGAACAAATTCGCTTTTTAAGCAAAACTCTAGGATCTGTCTACTCCAATATTTTGTCAGAAAGTTGAATTTCAATTACCTTTTCGTTTATAAACAATCAACATACAATAATCTGCTTGTATATTCCAAGTTACAACGACTTGCTCGTAATATATATCTTTTATGTTAATTTGTTTCGCTCTCCGCAAACATTTGTGCGTTAAATCACTTAGAAGAGAATATACTCTCCGCTTTTATCTCTCGCGTCTGTTTAATACGCAGATGTTTTTTTACGCACGCACATCTCCCGCGTGTAATACGAGCAACACAAAATGCCTCCAACGATAACGACGACAGCTCGCAGGGATTTCAATTTTGCAAGCACTCAGTATAATGTCGGACGAATTGCCGGCGTTGCTGAAAATAACAGGAATTATCCGCGACGTACACAAGCTGCCATCCCCTATGATGATAATGATAATGCCGGTTCCGGCGCGCACATACATGTATATATGTGCGAGCACACACGTATATCTACACTACAAAGTATAACCTAATTATCTGCCCGGTACCAACGCTTTGCGCTGCTTCGCGTAATGCGCAATTGCATCCAGCATATGGTGCACGTCGGCTGCATCTTCATTACGGCCGCGCGTACGCATTTATAGCAAGAGCGCGACTCGTTTTCCGCGTATCGTCGATTGCGCTAAGTGTGTCATTTTAAATGCGACTATATATAACCACGGCAATTTCGAAATAACGAATACGCGTTCGTATTTATTGTTCGAAAATTTTACGTTTTAGTCAAAATTACAAACAATATATTTTTTACATTTAATCAGCTTTAATTGCGATATGTAGTATAACAATTATATTTTTATATTCAATCTCGATGAGTTTATTATGTTTCCTTTTACTAATGTCTCATTGTTTGAGTAAAAAACACAACACAATTGTCTTTAATAGAATGCATATTACACGCTTTTTTGGTTTTTCTTCCTTTATGATTAACATCTCTCGTTATATGTCATATACATTTACAAAACTTTGCATATTAAGCCGTATAATAATTTTAATGGTGCAGGCAAACTCGGATACAATTCATCTCGCTGATTATCTTATGCGATTGACACGCAAGCGCGGTGTTTTTGTAATGGTATGTTTCGCAAAAAATTATAGTGTTCTGAACTCGGATTATAACGTGACTCTATCCTATCTATATGTCACGTCATATTTAATTCATGCCTCTAAATCATAAACGCTGCTAGGCAATTTGCGGAAATGGGACAGCTGTCGTGTGCAACGACATCATTATTCCGGCGTTAATAAAGTTTCATTAATAGATTGTTGGTATTCACCATGAAAAAATATGATCGGTCTTGTCGACATAAAAAAACGCGCATGTATATAGTTGATAGTGTTTCAATATCGACTGTTATGTCTGTGATTTTAATACATAATATTATCCAGAATTAATATATTGCATTGGTATATGATCGGGAATTATGCGGGATGCAATACTGTAATTTAAAACGGAAAAAATATTTTCAAACTTTACGAACACTATGTCACAAGAAAAAGAAATAGAGGTGTATTCAAGGTATATTCAAATTTAGAACAACAAAACTGTATCCCTAAATTATTATAACACCTGGCTCTTTTTCGTACATGTGGCACGCTCTATCGAATGTTTGATTATACAAAACATATTACTTCTTGTAGCCGATAATGTAGATCACAATTTAGTTTTCAAAAAATATAAAATCAAATTTAACTTTTTAAATAGTTATTATATAGTGTACGTATCAGTTATCTACTGCCTTATCGTTTAATGTTATAATTAAAAAAATTTTTGGTTTACTTACCATTAACTTACTGAAAGATAATAGAACGTAATGCTTCTTTACCGACGCTTGAAATTATCTCAAACTTACGTGAGAAAAAAAATTTCACGCTAAGGACTAGTTCTGTAAAATTGTTTAATATATGCAACGTCTACGTAAAAAAATTAAAAGAAGAAAGGAATTGATGAAGAAAAACCTAACCAATCTTTTATGATAAGTTTTATTGCTCTTCTTAATTTTTAACATTACAATATAATTTATTTCTTTTAACATCTTTTTTTATATATCGCTTGATACATATATTTATATTGTTATATCGTATGCGGAATAGCGTAATTTACGCTGATCAGATTATACAATGATAAATTTACTTAGGTACAGACTGCTTCAAAAGAGAATAATCCGGAGTAACGGGATATAATATGTATGAAATATAATATCACATAAGACTGATGTAGACATAAAAAAAAATCTTTACGTTTGTTAACTATAAATAGAAGCATCTGCGATTAAAATTTGCCTCGATTTTTTTGTAGCAGTCTTTGTTACATGATAAAAGTACAGAAAATTACGTTTATCTCGACATGTTACATCGCTTATACTTACGTGTAATATCGCTATAATATTAAGTGAAGTAAAAAGTTCTGAGCGTTTTCCGCTAAAGATATCTAGCGGAAAACGCTCAGAACTTTTTACTTCACCTAATACTTACACAAGTATATACATAAAAGCTAGAATGTCTTTCACGTTGTAAAAATAGTTATACATCTTATAAAGCTGTGTTGTTTTATCTTCATGAGTTCTATACAATCTAAATTACAGATTTTTCTTTCGCGCGGCGAAATATATCACATAAAACAAACATGAGTAGCTTAATAGAATGTTTGGAGATTTCTCTTCAATTCGCATAGACATCGGCAGATGCCTCAATAAAAATTCTTTCAGTCAATATGAATTAGACAAAATACCGATTAATGCGAATGTCGGAACAATTGAACTTTACACTTGGAATCCTACTTTATACATTGCATTTCACGTCCTGTGATTATTATTTTTATATATATTGCTTATATATAGCCGTTTATATATATATATAAGCACATTCTCTGCACAACATCCTGCAAAAACGGCTCTTATAACCGCGTTTAATTTCATTACTTAATTATTATTTTTAATTGTACAGACGAATTGTTAGACGAATATTAGTCGCGCATGTCAAGTTCTACTTGGTGCAGTAAATCCGGTTCTAAAAAAAAACAAACAGATCAAGCAACTTAACCAAACAAATAATCAAGAGTGCAATTTGCGAATAATTATAACTTTATTGATCGACGACTTGTTACCATTGCGATTTTCCTCGACGTAGAGGCTCGCTCTTTGAGAGCGTCTGTTTTCGTTAGAGTATCTCACTCTTGGCTCGACTCTCTGAGCCGGGATATAGGTGGGTGTAGTGAAATCGTCTGGACCGTCCAAGATGGGGATGTTCGATCTTTTCCGGCAGGCTGCCACACCAATGATCACTCCGATGCCGACAAGCACCAACGCTACCGCACCTTCAAAATTAAAACTTGTATTTGAGCAGAAAATAAAAAATAATAATTAATTAAAGCCTAAAAAAGAAGTTAAACTGACAGCGTCGATTTTACCTATACCTGTCAGTGCGATAGCAATAATCATGTTCTCCGAGCTGGCTTGAGGCAACGCCTTTTTCAAGTCTTCTAAAAAAATCCCGTTTTTTTCAAGCTTTTTACGGAAGCCTACGGAATCCGCGATTCTAACATGTTCCAAAAGGGCAGGTTCGCTCCAGCCACGTCCGTTGACCGCGTAAACATACACCGTGTAGTCGTATCCCGGCTCGAGGTCGTGAAGCTGAAAATTAGGAGTCGGGCTCATATCCTGATACATGGGTGACGATTCTCCGACCAGTCCCTGATCGTTCTGAAGCGTCTGAAGAGTGTCGATCCCGGAATTTTTGAGGGATCCTCGAACTTCCAGCACAAAATGCTGCGGCGATCCGCCGTCTGATCCGGGGATGCAATTAACTTCCAGCGAGCTGCTCTCGTTGTACAACGAGCATTCCAAAGGCGATTGGGGTGGTTCTAGACATTGAAACAATCGACCGGATTTTTTATTTTAAAATTGCTTTCTTTGACGTACTTTGCTTTTTATTATAGAACTAATTTTTTAGGAGTGACGATAATTAACTTACTGGCAGGTATAATGTTGAATATACAGGGCGTTCTTTGTCGTCCGATGCTGTTGCTCGCCCAGCAAGCCAGTGTGCCGTAATCGAAATCGGCGCTGAGTGAATATTCCAGCACGCTCACGAGTCCCTTACTCTCGATCTTCGAGTTCGATATCGGCAGAACATCACCGATGCTGCCGTTGTAAGTCCACGAGAATCGCACATAATCGTCGGGCAGCGCTTCCACCTCGCACTTGAGCAATAACTTCTCGTGTCGAGCGGCAGTGATCTCTCGTTTATCTTTCCCTTCTTTACATCTTGGTGCATCTGTCATAAAAAAGAAAGATCTGCGATTACCGCTTATCTCTTTTACTAAAAATATTAGTTAATTATGTCTAATTTTAATTTTTTTTATCAGTAATTTGGTTTTATATAAATAAAACTTTATAATATAATTTGATTAAGAAAGCTGATGTAGATTAAAATATTTCAATTTTTCATTACATGCTATTATTATTTTCGAACAACGCCGTTTGTAACAAACGATAAAAATGAATCTTGGACAACGAGCGCTTCAATCAATAAAAACAACTACTCACATTTCATGTGAATAAAAAGTGGAGCACTGTGAGTTTCTCCCACGGCGTTCGTGGCCATGCAAGAGTACTCGCCGGCATGTTTTAGTGTGAGCATTCGAAACGTCAACGAATTAGAAGCCAACAGAATTCCGGCGCTCACATTGTGTTCCAATCGTTGGTTCTGCGGACGAAAAAGCCGAGACGAGGAGAGATTTGACTAACAATATATCATTTTTACGAGCTGGAAGATAACGAGACACTTTTTCGTTTCTTTTCCACTTACATCATGATACCAAATCACTCGCGACGACGATGGATGGCTCTGAACGTCGCAGATTAACTTGAGATCGTCGCCTTCTCTCAAAGTGTCCAAGACATAGCCAGTAGCCAAACGAGCAACAACCACCGGAGCATCTGTTTATAATTTGGAAAGGATCATGTCATCAATTATGATATCTATTTTATTTCGTCAAGTCTGTTGCCACTTAATTTTATTTGCGGAGATATATTGAATGTTTTTCAACAAATTTGGCAATTAAATCTGAAAATTTTTATAAGCAAAATTATAGATGTAAAAAATTTTTCAAAACAATTATTTACACATAAATTTTACAAACTTGGTTAAAGCGCGAACTCACAAGAGACGCTAAGTACTTTGATTTCTTCGAGCACTCCTCCGGGAAATCTCGGATTTTCCGCTCGACAAATCAATTCTTTGCCATCGTCGTCTTTGTTGAAGGTCAGAGCCAAGTTGCTTACTGTCGAATTGGCCCTTTGCGTGGTAGACACGACGTTAGGATCTTCTATCTTGTGCTCGCCCAACTTCCAGATGATTTTTGCCGCTGGAGAACTACCCCAAGTTTCGCATTTAGCGGCGATCGGACGACCGGCAAAAATCTGATCCTTGCTGAGAGTGATTTTTACAATGGCTGGTTTAACTATAGATCAATTTGAAGAATATTAAAATCGATTCAATGATGTTGACGGAAATTTAAAAATATCTTTTCTTTTGTGCTTGACGGTATATTGCTGATTATGCGACTCTCTATTTTAAGAGATATGCTTTACATTTCTAATATAAAAAAGTGTACGAAGGCAAAAAGCGTGAAAGGCTAACGAGGATAGATGCTCCACTGTCAAAAATTTATTGCGGATGTAGAACGATGATCTTACTGTTGCATGTAAAAAAAAACTATTCGGTGTCAGCGTGACGCTGTGCCACAAAACTAGCGGTACAAGAAAGAGCCAGATGTCTACGCCGCCCCGAACTACGTATTTTTACTTTTGGACGACAATTCCGCGAAATGCGACCGTCAAAGGAGTTGAGGAGATCCGCGCGAAATTGTTGGCATTCATCTTATTTCCGCCGCGGGTCAGTGTTGCTCGCAACTATATTTAAATTTCTTTCTTCGCCATGCAACACTATCTTAAATGACGGGAAATGACAGACAGAAATGGGATAATACGATAAAAGACAAATTTTATATTTATTTTAGATTTTTCATTAATTCTATTTTTATTTTCATAATTATCGAAAGTGCTGTGGTCTATTTAAAAAAAACATTAAAAGAAAACAAGTAAAAACTTACTTTATTTTTTTTGGAATTCAAAATAAAACCTGTTATTGTTCAGATTTAATTGCAAGTATTTTTTTATGTTTCTCATATAATATACATAGATGCAAAGTGGCAGTTTTTCTGTTTAGTTCAACCCAAAAATAAATACAGAGAGAAAGAGAGAGAGAGAGAGAGAGAGAGAGAGAGAGAGAGAGAGAGAACGGAAACGCGACGTGTCGATCGAATAAGACGTGCTAAGATTGCCCTTTAACACACTTGCATTTTTTAACACGCGTGCTTAGAATCGCGAAAACGGCCTCGAAGATAGCGATTCTGTTTTTTTCAATTTTATTTTAATTAAACAGATGTCACGTTATTAACGCGGCTCTTATAATTCGTTTCCTTAAAATTCTATTCTTTTATATTAAATCATCGTTCGATAGTTGAAAGATCCAAGAAAACGTTGGAAAAAGCGTTTTATACGATTTAAGTTCTCTAATCGTAAGTACTCGCAATTTGAAACTACCCCGAGACTCGAAGTAGATAAAATAAGCCGTTATATTTAGTTATTGCTGTTTAGGTTTTTGAAAACTTTCAAATCTAGTCTCGAAAAGTTTCGAATCTAAGTTTCTAATTACTTAAATTCAAATGTGGTTGCAACACTCACGATATATATCGAGAGGCACTTCACGGACGATAGGTTTTCCCATTGGTCCAGACTGAGCCCGGCATTCGAGCTTTGCTCCCCACAACGCTTTGGTGACCTGATGGATGTACAAGTAGTTCAGGGTGAATCTATTGGAAACCGTAGGCGAAGTATCAACTACGCCATCCAGTAAGTCTCCATCTTTCCACCATGTCACCGAAGGTCTCGGTCTACCTGTGAGAATCAGTTTTGAACGCAATTTTTTGTCTCAGATCGTCCTTCAGCATTTTTTTCTATTACACAAACATGTAAAAAATAAAATAGAATATTGACAAACTTTGAGACAAAAAATTGATGAAAGTGCAATAAAATACAAAGTTATTACCTCCAGCCACCTGGCAAGTTAGAGCGATCTCGTAACCCTCTAAAAAAGGACCGCCCACTCCTGTCACTTCCCGCCCTTGCGCATCGTATATCACAGGTTTGCTTGGTTGCTCTGAAAAGAGTTGAACTATGTAACGATGTTTCGCGTCATTCTCATACATACTTTGACATGCAATAGTTACCAACTAGAGTCAAGTTCACGCGAAAGTTTCGTGTTGGCGAGTTTACAAAGTCCACTCTACATCTAAAGATCCCTTGATCATTCAGCGTCACTTTCGTGACTTTCAGCTTCGCCCGATGACCGTCGCCAACCTGGAAGTATGTTCGTCTTCCGAGATCGTCGCTTACGGCCCAGTGAATAGCGCCGGCAATGCTACCGTTTCTCGCATCCAAGCTACAAAGAAAGTTACGTCGATTTCAATTGCATTAATACTTTTTTAATAATAATTAATAGGCCAAAACCCTCTTATTGTTTCAATAACTTTAAACTTCATATTTTTCATATTTTTCAGAAAAGATATGTTTTACATTACATACTGTTGATTTTAAAGTCCCAGGCGCCATCAGTTTAGCCGAGAAAATTCCATCGCGATATTTTGTCATTTCCGGTGGCGAAAGTCCAGTCGGTAAACACCGCCAATTGGTGGCATACGGTGACTAAACCCACGTACATTCGCGTCTATTCGCGGCCGAAAAAAAAGACTACTGGCAGAGTCGCCGGCCGCGAATTTAGACTCTCTTAAGCTTTTTTGGAGTGCTGACCGCGTTACGCAACTCGGAGAGAAACAGGAAATCGCGTTTTCCGGGACACGGCGGAAAAAACGAGATCGTGTCAAAACTGTTTATGAGCATTCGCCACTAGACTAGAACGACAGGCTGTTGCCAACTACGTTGTCAAAGTCGACTTTACAAGAAACGAAAATTTTCGTTTCGCGTGATTTAGGTTATACATGTTGTGAAGTTGAACAAAAATGTTTCTTCTTTTATATTTGTCGAAAATATATAGAGATGTTTCTTTGAACACGCGCGAAATGTCACCTGCTACGAGCAATTCGTAAACGCGTAGCGGAAAAAGGGTAACCGGAAAATGAACGTTTACCAAAACCTTTTGATGCGTTTGATATATTGATCGGGCGGACGCATACTGATTATAAAGTCATCAAAAACTGATTTAAAACACACTCATCGTCGTTTATGATACAATTGATTTCAATTGCAAAATAAAAGTTTTTTTCCCGTTCGATACGCAAACATTTTGCCGGAGCAGATTCGAAGGCAACGCGGAATTCCTTTCCGGCTCGGTGCTTTTGTTTTTCATTTTTTGTATTTCATTTTGCAAAACATTTCAGTGAATGTTGAAAACCCATAACTATATGTACATCGAGAACCTATGGAAAGTACCGTAAGGGACGCTTTACTAATTGTAAGTAAAAAGAGCGAATAATCTCTGGTTTTTCCACCTTCGAGGCTCGTTCGCGCCTTTCTTTTGATTTTTTGCCAATCTTCTTCGTTCGCTGCATTCCTAGCATAAATGTTTTTTGACATTATGCGAAACTGCACGTCGCGTTGTGTAAGTCTTATAATCATCAAGTTTTTGATATAACTATTCCGACTCATTTTTTATTTACGTCACGCTTTTATTGTCATTTTGTCATCTTCGGAATTTTTCCGAGCATCACACAGCTCTTTTCACACATAAAAATATTTTAACAAAAAACCAAAAGTTGCTAATAATATTGAGCTTAATTATTCACACATTCAGATTGTCGTAATAAAAATTCTCTTAAACACATCCTCGCGAGTTAATTATTTTTTTTTTTTTCGACGATCAAACAATAGTGTTGAGAAAATATCGGGTTTTACGATCGCGGTAGATTATTCTTATAAATAAGCAATTTCGAGCATTCGTTTACTCTGTTCGTGTATCAGCCAAAAAGGATCTTCAGATCGGTTGTGCTATTCCTGATATTCGGTCACGATGTTATGAAATTCTATCATCCCACGCTTTCAATCGTGGATATTTGAATTATTTATACAATCCCGATCTAACTTGAACTTCTTCGCGTAGTCGTGATGCATCTGTTTTTATAATCGTCTAACGAATAACGCGCAACAGAATAAATTAATAGTTACTAAAATCATGTATTTCAAGAATTATTACTTATTTATATTACACATGTATTAATTTTTTTATAGAGAATATACACAAGGATTTACTTCTTATCGCAAAATAATTATTAAAATAATATTATGTATCGAATGTGTGTTACCGCGGTAAATTACATCGATCATCGTTAATAAGCCTGTGATTATACGTCGCGCGAGCGGATCGAGGTGTTCAGAGGCGAGAGAGTTCACGCCAAGATCAGCTTCGTAGGTCCGTGGAATATTTCGAGATGCGACTTCAGAACAATGGCATCTCATCTCCTCAATAAAGCGAGCCAACATCCGGTAGGTCGACTTTTTGGCGAAAAGTCACTGTGCTATGAATCGTTAGATTCTCGGAAAACAGGAAGTTGGCAGCGGAAAGAACTTTTTTTAAGCTCGCGCTTAGTTGAAAGAAAAGAATTTGCTTCAGCTGCGTTTGTAAAACGCGACTGCATCCTGATACGCATATATAAATTTGCCGAGAAGGCGTGAAGAGAATCTTCTAACAGTAATTAACTCAAAATATTTGGTAGTTTCTCTCTTGTGATATTAATATATAGTAAGAGAGATAGAAGAGCGAATATTGACAGACAGTCTATCTTCGTGCGGCGCCGGCGCTTCATAAAAAATAATTTATATATTTTTTTAAACTTGCCTGTACAGCGGTATTTCAGCGTTGTCCTTGAACCAGAGCACCATGCTCACCATATCTTGAGGAGTCGGTGGCGTGATATCGCATGGCAGATTCACGTCATCTCCTTCGGACGCCCAGACCAATTTTACTGGTGCTGAAAAATAAACAATTGCATATCCTTAAAAAAGATCTGCATTTTATAAACTATATTCCGGAAATCTTACATGATATTTATAATTTTATAATGCGCAGCTTATAATCGACAGTTCGGAAACACTCATGTACGTAAGTTTTAAATCCCTTTCTCTCTTTTTTTCGTGTTTGAATTTCAAGTCTCGAAATTACAAATTAGCCCGGACGACAAATTAAACGTGATTATTGCTTGTCGTTTTCGGACCTGTTTCACAACTTGACGAAATTATAATAATTTGTTTGTCTATTTCTCGCGCGCACGAGATTGCCAGCTTGTTGCGGGATTGCAAATCGTGACAAGTATCGGTTCGATGCACCATTGTTCATGATTTTATACGTGCTCCTCAACACGTGCAATTTAAACTTAGCTTCACCACATCGCTTATGAAGTACTAGCGGAGAAAATAGAAACGATATAACGCAAGTCGGTTGAACGCGGCCGACGTGTCGTCGCGCACGTGCGCGAGATGTGTTGCTGTTAATTTACATCGTGGTATGCCATTGATAACTTGTTCATTACGAACGCATCGTCGTTTTAGAGAATTTTCGAGTCTTTCAAGATGCAAATGCAGAAGTCAATGTGAAGTAATACAAGAGTATAATGTTTATTACACGAAACGGAGATAGAAAAATAGAATAAGAAAAATATCGCCTCTCGCGCGCGCGGTTATGTAAATATAATGGCCGGCCGAAAAAGACAACTCTTCGCTATTTTTGTTAGGAAATCGTGTTTCCGGCGATTCACGTCTATTTCTGTACGTACGAGATCACGGTCTGGTCTCTTTCGCGTTGCCCTTTCTTCCATCTGATTTACCTTGGAATCGTGAATCAAATTTGCAGTCATATTGATCGCACGCGTATGAAATTTATATGAAATAAATACATGAAAATTACAGGCTTCAGAAAGATTTTAATAAAATATTATCCTCCAAAGAAACTTTTATTTAAAATATAAAAAATAAAAAAATAAAAAAAACAGAATATGATTGATGATAATAAGAGTAGTAATTATTAGAATAGTAATTATAGATCGATTTAAAAGTTTGATTTATCGATTGTCGGAGTACAAAATTGTACAAACCGGAGAAACCAATCGAAAAAATTCCTGCTCGAAAACTAATATATTTTATTTTGATATCTAGTAATTATTTTAGAGGGCCGCCCTTCTCTTTCTTTTTCTTTCTCTATCTAAATTATCGAGATCTATTTCGAAATAACGGCATAACACACACGCAAGCCGACGATTATGTCGATTCTCGGTCGACCACCTTCTGTTCCCGCCGACCTCCCTGCGAGCTGTCCTTCCCAAGGGTCGTTCGCGGTATGGAAAGGAAGGGTACGCGGGAGACAGCTTTGACCACTTTGTATGGTAATTTCACTAGTGTTCCGACCCATACACCACATGATTTTCCTCGTCAGTTAAACTTCCTTCGTTTTACGAAGGCAACCCTTTCTCTCGAATTTCCGTCTCGTCAATTTGTCCTTCAATCCTTGACCATCTCAGGATTTAAATATTGACGACAAATCTCTGTTTACTTTTGTTTATACAGTTACAAATAATCTGTCTCAGTTCCTATAAGAAAATTTACAAATAATTATTTTAATAATTGCATATCAATGAATATATAATAAATTCGAACTATCGACCATTAATACGATGAGATATACAATTAATACGTCTGTGTGTATTAGCCGTATGTCTCTTTCTTCTATGTAATTTTCGTGTAGTTAACTACAGAATATTTGTGCGTGATATATCGGACAAAACATATGTCACGCGCAACAACGTCCGTGTATGTATGATTGTATACGCATGATCAGTAAGCGGTTGAACAAATGTCAAAACGCGCTGCAATTAATTATAGCGCGGACTTTGTTTGATGAAACAACGATTGCTTGAGCCGCAGGGAATATTATAAGTATTCAATACTAATAACTTATATTTCACACGTAAAATATTTGTGATACGCGATCTGTGTTGATTATCCGCTTTCAATTAGACATTTTTGACAATAATGTGCGATTATCGCGGAACAACGTTCCCCAGAATAAATAGAGTCTTGTTTCCATTTAATGAAGATTTCTATTATGTTATTTTGTTTTATCATGCCTGACGTTTGTGTGTGTTACAAACTGCACATTAACTAATTAAAAGAATATAGATGAAAACTTAATTTATAGATGGAATATAGATGGAAACTTAATTTATGCTGACATAGAGAACATTAAAATGTGTTTGTTAGGGATGTCGATGTGTTTACACATATATATATATATATATATACTTATAATACAACTGCTATATAGATATTTCTGCAAGTAAAGTACAAATTGCACCGTACATCAGAAAATTAGCGCGCGATAAATCAGGGATAAAAAGAATCATCGAAATTTGCGATATAACAACGACGCAAGGATGATCTTCCGAGCGCGAAAAGCGTATCGCGGTGGTTTATGTGTTTTCATTTCGCAGAAAGTGTTGCGCAACGGGTCGTTTTGTATGACTTTTACTGTTAGACAAACATGTAAAGACTCTCGCGATATCTCACACATGAACATAAGATGATAAATTGTAAGTTGTTATCGTTCTTCTCATGTAGTGCGCGAGAACCAGTTAGTGTTACGAAGCTATCAGAGTTCCACGAGAACTCAAAAGACTTCGGGAATGCGAAATATTAATGTTGCATATCTGTATATATTTATCTAGGAAGTCTTTCGATAAATATATATTTGTTCCAAAATTTTTTCTGAAAACGTTGAGTTTGTTGGCAAGATTATTCCAGCTGTATGCCATGTAAATGGCAAAGTCTATAACGCGTCGTACAGTCCAAAGAGATCTTTTTTATATCCTGCTGAAAATAAAGTTGGGCATGAATTTTTTCGTCGCGAATCATTTCGCGCGTACATTGCTTCCGTAAGGAATCGCCGACAAAAATACTTATTCATCGACTTTGCTTATAGAGCTTCTTATTTTCGATCGCCTTTTTTTCACGTGCAACAAAATCGCCGCGTAACTGTTACCTACTTTATCGTAAATATATCGCACGCGTTGATATCGCTGCTTTATCTTTGAGAAATGCAATCGCGGTTGTCCTTGCATTATGTAATTGTTCATTATCTCACCGCAATGTAATTTGCCCTTTTTTTCGTTGCATTAAATGAGGATATCTTTGTAGAACATCTTACAATCAGAGCTAGGAATTTTCCAGCGCATTGTTCGGTTCACGGCCAAATTTATTTTAATTTAATTTAATTTTACGCTCACATTTTTATGAGAGTTTAATTCAAGAAATTATTTAAAATTTAACTATATTTAAAAATAATGAAGTATAATTTAATATTATTATATTTGTCTACACACACACACACACACACACGTGTGGAGTTCCGATAGCTTCATAACACCGATTCTTGCGCGCTACATGAGAAGAACGATAACGTGTGTGTGTATGTGTGTGTGTGTGTGTAAAATAGGAAATATATAATTTATTAGTTTAAAATAATAAATTATATCGTAAATTTGTCACATTAAAAGAGATGAAATATGAATATAGTTATTAATTATTATTTAGTAAAAATTTTCACTGATCAAGAATGTTATTGACTGATTGCAAGCGGAAAGTTTGAGCAAATGTACCTATGTTTGTTATATTTTATAAGTGACATGTTTTTGATTATGTACATAAAATTGTTTTATGGTTATCGCGATTTTGTCAGAATTCGGAGTTTTTCCAACTCCGAGATTGATTATGTAATTATTCTAACGCGTATCGGCAGATCTCAGCACATTAAACTGGCGACGTTTATTTTAGTAGCTGTTTCAATTTTTGCGCCGTCCATCGTCGTGGCATAGCCGTTGCCATACATCTCTTGCCAAAAATTTTCTTCTTACGATGTTATTGATTTTCTCGCGTATCTTTTTTGTGATAACTCTTTTTAGACACTTTCTCTTTTTCTCATCATATAAATCGCTATAATGTGATGCAATTGTAAACAGGAAACATATGTAAACAGGAAACGATGTATCATATACACAACGCTCGCTAGAGATGCGCTAGGAATTAAATTTCATAAACAGCACCTTGATTGAATTTTACGAATGCTGAAACAGAAGATATTTAAGTCGCATGCGGGTTTATCTTAAATTTTTTCTATTGGGATGTTGATACTAAAAAAATTGTCAAACCATTTTACAGATTATAAATGTGTGATCTGTTGAATTTAATATTATAATTTTCGAATCTTTTTAATCACATTACGATTATTACTTATATATCTTGGTGAGATGTTTTACAATATTTCAAAAATACTGTTTTAAAAGCGTTTTTAATATCAAAACGTTGCAGAAAAATGTTTGCTTACGCATAATGTCCGCACAAAGTTAATGGATCAGCACGTAAACACATCTATGTTTAAGCGCAGAGAGCACGATGAACTTTATGTGGCGAGTACACGCGTTAATAGCTCCGTTGACAGATTCAACTCGCTAATTAGACGTCAATCTTCTGACAGTTTCGTAAAATGAGGACACAGGTGGCTGAATATGTCTTTATCTTGTGGGGAGAGAGGAGGCAATGGAGTTGAACATTGAGAATAGAAATTATATACGCATGCTAATTTTTTGTCATCTGAATTATTTATGAAACTTACATGATGCGCGTGTCCTGCATCTTTTGGCACTAAAATATTACTGATAGAGAACGTCATCATAAAACAAGCTCAGCAAATGAGTTTAATATCAATAATGTTGGAAATGTAAAACTCAAGAAACAAATCTTAATTTTCGTTAAGCTACACTTTTGCATGATTGTTTATTACGAAATTGCTAAGAATATGAACTCGCACCTTTGTTCGGTAATTCCGACGACTGTTCTTCTGCAGCTGCACTCATCAAACAAGTCCTCAGCACCATTAATAGACCTGTCAGATATACGTATTCCATCACGCAGTGCATCTCGATGTCGTCTTGTATCGAGGATCAAAGTTTAAGTGCCCGATTTTTTTTCAACCGAGAGCAGCATTCGATCGTGCTCGATCGAATCGGGCACGTTTCCTGGACAAACGCGCGAAAGATCTTACGACTATTTCAACGACAGTTCTCACGAGGCGGTAGATCCACAGACAGCCGCGTCACTTTTTTGATCGATCGCGACCATTCGAATAACTCCGAAGATCGAATCATTCTCAACGTCTTCACCATTGATCTTAATACAATTGTCTATATAACGTTCCACTTACTCTGTTTTTTACACTTATTATTTTAGTAATATAATTAATACTTGCATATGTTAAAGGAAAATATTTATTTTATTAGAATTACGCAAGATTCTTATAATTTTTATATAATCTGAAACGCGTGTTTCTCTTTCTATATTTTTAAAATTCTCTATCTTCTGTAAGTTTGCATTCAACTTAAGGTTAATTATTTATTGCTTTTTTCTCTTATAGGTATATAAAAATGAATCCTTATTCTTCCTATTTAGCCGGTGCTTGCTACAAACAGACGTCAACACTTCTTGTTTATAGTTAGGCCAGACACATCGTTTCAAAATCTTTTGATTGACAAAACTAACCGGCGTTTTTCTCGCCTTTCTTTGTGCCCTGTTTCTTTTATCCACACGTTTGTTTCTTACGGTTGAGATAGTTTTGTCTTGACTTTTGACGCGGTCTTTCGTTCTCTGATTTTCTTCGACACCGCTCGTTTCTTCTTCTTCCACCTCTTCCTTCGTCACTCTCTCAACGAATTTCAACTTTGATCCTGCATCCGCGCGCGTTGCCTTTTAAATACCTTTTACGCGCCGCTTTTTTTCTTGATAGGTAGGTGATCCTTCTTTTGCGTGGCGCGCGTTTTAATTTCAGCTGCAATTAGATGATACTATGATGATGATCGTGCGCGTCAATTTCTTGCGTTTCTTTATCAAAAAATGTGATACTAATTTTTATTTGAATTTTATTTCACTATGCGCGACGCGAATAAAGATTGTTTTATTCAACCAAAAAAACACTTGCGAAACTTCTTGTGATAACAATCGTGAAATAACGTTTTCGGAATGAAGTATTTGTGGGTAAAAATCTCAATTTTACATGAAACAAATTCAACAAATTCATGCAAATTTCATTCAATTGTTTTAAACAGAAGAAACGCAGTCTTCGAGAAGTACAAATAAATCCCTCCTCCAGGATATTTACTCACACACACACACACACGCACACTGCAATACGATCGGCGACACACTGATGTTACTTTTGGATTTAGTTATCGACTTTCGGACGCATCCGCACATGCAAGAGCGCGCGGATTTCACTGTGCGCTCGCAATTCGAACGCGGAAATGATAAGAGACAAGACGGCGTATTATTGCGCTGCGAGATCAGCGTCGCCGTTGTCGTAGTTCCCGTGCGCGGTCGTTGTTGTTGTCGTCGTCGTCGTCGTCGTCGT